>JASDQU010245339.1:148007-158503 GCA_032191745.1 Picea mariana | reverse complement strand
AAGATTGATCTGAATTCTGGCTACCACCATGTCCCAATAGAACATACAGATGTACAAAAGACCTCCTTCAAGTCAAAAGAAGGCCTTTTTGAATGGTTGTTCATACCCTTTGGTTTGAAAAATGATCCAACAACTTTTATGAGGATGATGGATGATATCCTGCAACCTTTCACCAATACTTTGGTAGTGGTGTATCTAGATGAAATCCTCGTCTACAACAAGACTTCGGAGGAACACTTGCAGCATATTCAACAGGTTCTGCACACCCTGCGACAACACAAACTATATGAAAACTTGGAAAAATGATCCTTCAACATGGACAGGGTCCATTACTTAGGAGACATCATTGATCATCATGGTGTGCATGTGGATCCAGCCAAGATCCAAGTCATCCGTGACTGGCCATCCCCAACCACAATCATTGAGCTTCGAATCTTCTTGGGCCTCACCAATTTCTATTGCAGGTTCCTATTGGGATTATCTCATATTGCATGGGCACTCAACCAAGTAACTAGGGGTGGCAGTAAGGAACAATTTGTGTGGGGCCTATACCAAAAACAAGCCTTCGATGACTTGAAGCAGTGTTTGTTCTCATCCCCAATACTTTCATTACCGGACCCACAACATCCCTTTCAGATCAAGACAGATTCTTTAGACTATGTTGTGGGTGTCGTTCTCACTCAACACGACCACCCCATGGCATATCATAGTGAGACACTATCAGATGTTGTTCGTAAGTACCCTACTTATGACAAATAAATGTACTCCATTATGAAAGCCTGCCTCCAGTGGAGACATTACATTCTGGGGAAGGAGACAATACCCCACACTAATCAAAAGCCACAATAGTTCATGCAGACCCAAGGAAAATTGCATAATGACCACTATCATAAGTGCTCCACATACTTAGAATAGCTCCACGTCAACATCAAGTATAAAACAGGAAGTACCAACCGAGTTGTTGATTGCCTTAGTCCACCTCTAGTCACAACACTCACCACGGTGCTAGACGCTTGTGGTCATGAGACCTTTGGATGACCACACCTCTATGAGACAGACCTTGACTTCTCCACCACCTACCAAATGTTGGGAGAAAACTCAATGGTCACTAATTTCCATTTCCAGCACGTGATTTTGTTTCGTCTGGGCCATATCTACATTCCATCAAGTGACCATGCGAAGCTGATTTGGGAATCTCACTACAATTGGGTGGCAAGACACTTTGGCGTCAAAAAGATAGTGGTAGTGCTAAAAAACATTTCTACTAGCCAAAACTTTGACAGGATGTTGACAAGTATATCAAGTTCTACACCGCCTGCAGTATTTCCAAACCAACCACTAAGAAACAGGGCATGTGCACCCCTCTTCCTACTCCTGCCAAGCCATGGGAATTCATCTTAATGGACTATATTTTAGGCTTCCCATCCATCAAGAGGGGAAATGACTGTGTTTTTGTGGTTGTTGATCGCTTTTCCAATATGGCGATTATCACCACCTACAAGAAGAACATCATTGCAGAGGCCACTGCCAAGATCTTCTTTGAACACATCTAGGTACACCTTGGGATCCCACAAGCCATTGTCTCATATCGGGACAGTTTGTTACTCAACACATTCTGGTCGAGCCTATAATCATTGTTGGATACCAATCTCACCAAATCCACTACCTTCCACCCCCAGACAGATGACCAAACTGAGGTCGTCAATCGGATGATTGTACATATCCTATGCATGTACAATTCAAAGCACCCCCACACATGGGATGCAAGTCTTTCCTATGTCCATAATAGCTACAATCAATCCCTACATAGCTCAATTGGCCACAACCCCTTTCAGGTGGGGTTGGGATTCCAACTATTGGGCCACATGGATGTTGCACTACCCTTGCCGAACACCTCGTACAACTCTTCTCCTACTCCACTAGAAGTTGACAAATCCACCTAATTCATTAATAGGATCCATCACATCCGCCAACACATTCAGGATATTTTATATAAGTCCAATGCCAAGTACAAGCAGCGCCATGATCAACACCGAGTGCCACATAATTTTCAGGTGGGCGACAAAGTTTGGTTGCACTTACAGAAATAACACCTTACAGGGCCCCATAGGAAGCTTCGTCCACTCTGGTATGGGCCATACACCATCACCAAGGCCGTGGGTGACAATTATTTTGTGCTCAACATTCCCCCCTTCCTTGGTCTGCACCCAGTCTTCAACATGGATCTCCTTCAGCCATATTTCCCACCATTATTGGAGACCTCAAAGATAGAAAAATAATTGACACCAACATATCTCAACCGAATTCATGCAACAAGCATCTAGGGTTCATATTGTGGACACATAGATCAAGGGAACCTGACAACAAAGGATACAACTTTATCATGTTGTCAAAGAAGGGTAGCTCCTACACCAAGGCAAGTGGCTCACCCAAGGCCAAATTCAATAGAAATTTTCTCATTTGATGTGGGAAATTAACACAATAGATACCATTTCTTCCTAAGGGGGGAGGATTTACCCAGATGGATGTCGGTGACCTTCCACCTATTCCAACTGGTTCATTTTGGCAGGTTTTTTCCTAGTTTTTGGGTCCCTGACTTGCGGGACCATTTTGAGGCCCTAATCAACGTTTTTAGCGCTCACCAGAGTCGAAAATTTCCTTTGATGGATTGTAGGAAAATGTGTAGTCCTTGGATAGACCTCTCGAACAAGATATCGTGCGCCTAAACCATAGATCATATGAAAAAGTTACAACCTTGAGAAGTTGATGTACTAACTTACCCAAGCTGGGCCCACATGACTTTTGACGCTTCATCTCCTAGGGTTAGGTTTTTGGATGTCTAGGGTTCTTTACATTCCTGTTTATTGTAAAAATTCCTTCAGAGCCTCATTCTAATCATGTTCTTATGAATGAGCATAGTTGTCACGTCTCTTCTTAGAGATAAGCCGCCACCATTATAGAAAGCTTGTTTTCTAGTGCATTTTATTGTTTCAACTTATTTCCTTATTGAATAGAAAACCATTTTTACTGCATCTTTGTTATTTTGTGTTAATCATATTTTAATCATCTGTATTCATTTAGCTCTTCTCATAAAATCTAGATCAGTACAATTTTCAAGTGAGAATCAAAACAATGAATCTCCCTACCATATTCATTTATATTATCACATCCTTTTTCATAAGAAACAAATTTATCTCTCCCTGCTTCTTTATTTTTCTTCCTTTTCCAAACCTTTGAGTATTATTATCTATGATTGGAAAGAAAATATTCTTCCTTGTTTTGTTTAGGAGGTCTGATTATACTGCTTCTACAATAATGTGCTATGTGCGCATAGTTATTGCCCTTATATCATTCAATATTGTAATCAAGTAGAGGATAAAATGAATTCTATTTTATGTTAGCAAACCCATGAGAAATTTTTGGTTTGTTACTCATATATTCATCCTTTGAGGTTTTGTAAAATCATCTATTTCTATTTCCCATATGATCACTTCTTGCATAAGCTCTAAAATCTATTTCCTTATGACCAAAATTATGCAAGAAAAGCAATATCCAAGAAGGAGATTTTAGTACCAGTTTGTGCAACACCTTCTTGGTGGAAAAAATCTTATGAACTCATTTGTGTTATTATTGTGAGAAGACTTAGGATTTTTCTGGTCATAATTGCATTTTGTACTGCTAGTTTCATTGTTGATGGGTCCTTTGAGAATATTGGTGTAAATTTTAGGCTCTTCTTCATATTCCTTTTTTGATGTCTTTGTGACCTTAGTTCTTGCATATCCCTCGAGGGTATTTTATTTTTCATTGTAGCCAAGACCTGTCTTGATGATGGTGAGCTTTGGAAACAAAGAATATTATCTAGGATTTAAGTAATATTTCCAAAATTCAAGCTTCTAGCTTCTCGCAATTTTCTTCCTTTTCTTTCACCTGGCTTCTACCCACTTCTTATATCCTTTTTTCCTCTTCTAATTGAGTCCTCAAGATGATAAATTTATTCTCTATTTCTTCAAGATCATTATCCTCCTCTTAATATTTCTTCAATTTCTCTTTATTCTTTCTATTCCTTTCCCCGAGTCTGTCTATTTCTTCTAAGGCGGTAATGGGTTTTCCTTCAAGATCTTCTTCTTATGAATCTGGTTTTTCTTTCTGATTATGTTCATTTTCTTTATCAACAGGATTTTTTCCATGGTTGTGGAAATAGATTCTTCTTCATCATCACTATCATCCCTTTCTACATATGGACACTTAGTAGAAAAATTTCCTTTCTACCACACTTAAATCATTTGAAGGGTAGCTTACCTTTGTATTTAACAGTTCCTCCTTTTATATTTCTCACAAATTGTATTTCTTTTGACCATGATTCATAGCTGTAACAATAACCAGATCTCTCTTCATAAATTTTTTATAGCTTGTCCCAAATCCATTTAATCGATGTACACTTCATTACCTTGACAATGTTAGAATATGATAGGCCACTCAAGATTCCATCTATTTCTTTTTTATTTTTTTAACTTGACTCCTTCCCAAATTCATCTGTATAACCTGTTGTGATTGATTCCCAAATATCAAATGAAAGAGACTGCAAATATATCTTCATTATTATACTCCATGATGCATAGTTATTTCCATCAAACAAAGGAGCTTTGTTTGTAGGGAGACCTTCCTTACAATCCATATGTGTTCAAGATATTCCTTCCAATGGTTAAACTATTTTTGAAGGCACTTGCTATGATACCAATTGTTGAACTTATGCTTATACTAAGAGGGATGGGGGTTGAATCAGTATAGGATAATTTTTACTTTATTTAATCATTCATTAATCATTAATTAACTGAGAAACAAGAATAACATATAAAGTCAAATGAAAATGCATAGATTTTAACATGGAAACCCAATGAGGAGAAAACCATAAACAATATATTTATAAATTCATATAGGCACCAACCTACTGGAGAAACCAATATATTTAATTTAGCACCAACCTATTGGAGACATCCATCGCCTCACCTGAGCACCAAATCAATAATATATGTGTTGACAACAATCCAAGATTATCATACAGAGAGTACTTTTGACTTTACCTACATGCTTCATTCCACAAAAAATACTTCAAAACCTTGTCACACATATCCTTCATGCCTTAGCCAACATCATAGAATCATTCTAGAATATAATCCCTAACAAAAACATCACAACCTCAGAATAACGCACATTGTAACATCACAACCTAAAACCAACGTACATAACAACGCCATAGTGATGAAAACATCACAACATTAGAATAGCACATATGGAAACATCACAGTGGCAGAAAAATCACAACCTCATAATAGTGTGCATGAAAACATCATAGACCTATAGCGCACCTTGAGAACAAGAAAGACCCCAAGAAAATCCCTTAGAATTCTCTTGCACACCTTTATATCCCAAAAAGAAATCCCATCACCTTTAGAGCACCTCATACTTGATATATTACTTGGTTTCACTGCAAATGTGCACATCTATCTTGTATTTATAGTAATTCGATCCATGCTTTCTAGGACGACCTGTAAATACTGGTTGAGTCGACCTCAAATTTATGGTTGGATTGTCGGATGGAAAAAATAATATCTCCTAATTCCTAGGGAGTTAGAGGGAATTCCATATACCATTGGAAAGGTCTTGAAATAATCTTTCCAACCATACAATTTTTTATCCCATTTGAGCTAGGTATGTATGGTTAAAATTCCTTCAAATATAGCGTATCCAAACTGACCATAAAAAATATTAAAATAAAACTTTCAACAATATTCATCTTGCAATCTTTATCTTGAACATTTGTAGGCTTGTAATATTTATCTTGGACAGATGTAGGATCCCCCTATATTTGACATCAATGACAACAATATTTCTAGCAATAGGGACACAATTGTGTTTCTATGGCGATGACAACCACTATAAAAAAATGTACTTCAAATTATGATGGTCCACCATGATCTAGAAAATCCTGTCAATGAGATACATGTGAAATGTATTGATGAATTGAATGATAAATGCCATTTATTTCTCATATGTGGAATTTCCTAAAAAAAATCACACAATTGTTTGCTAGTAAATTCCAGTGGGTTCCTCCCACAGGGGTGTCGACCAATTGGCAAGTGTCGTGTAAATGGAAGAAAATATGTAAAAAGGAGGTCTCAAGTTTGATTCCCACCCTGATTTACCCATGAACCATGCTTGTGGGATGTGTGGGTGAACCTAAAGGTTACAGAGGTAGAAGACGAGAATCGACCATGTGTCACGTGAGTACGAGAACCACAAGTTTCTGATTCCTCCATCACCAAAAAGAAAACAAATTCCGATGGGTTCCTCTTTCGCATCAACAATGCTCGAAGACCTCCTCTAGAGGCATCATATTTTAGTACAAAAGTATTAGTGAAATCGGGCACTGATAAGACTAGTGTTGTTGGAATTATTTTCATTGATGTCAAAGAATGTCATATTATGACATTAAAATACACACAAAATTTGCAAGACTGATTTATTTATAGGTTTACAAGTATATTAAAAAAATGGGTGCATCTAAAAAAGTAAAAAGCGAAGTGGTGGTTTCAAACCCATTGGTTTGGGGTATTTGGGGTATTTTCCCATGGTATTGGGAATTAATTAATAAAATAATTGAAATGTCCCTTCATGAAGGGTTATGAAAAGGTATAAAAAGAAAAAGCATTGAGAGAAAGTGAGTGTGAAAAATGAATTATCAAATATTGAATGGAAAAACTAGTTTCATGTCATGTTCACATTTTTGTGATAACATTTTTTCTAGGATGTTTCAAACCTTTAGATTTTGAAGAAACAGACGAGATATATTGGTGTACATGAGGTAAAATTTTCAGATTCTTTTTTTTTCGCACTTTCAAAGATATTTTGTGTGAAAGTTAGGATTCTTGAATGCTCCTTAAATAAGTTTCAAATACGTCATCTTAGCACTTTCGTTATAACGTATTTTATGGGATGTCTCAGACACTCATATTTTTCAAAGAAAAAGAAGAGATATTGGTGTACATGTGGTCAAAATTATATTCTTGTTCATTATAATTTCATAGATATTCCCTTTGGAGGTTAGAGTTCCTGAATGCTCCTAAAACCAGTCTCAAATACGTCAACTTGGAACTTTCTCTATAAATTATTTTCTGGGATGTTTCAGACCCTAATATTTTGTAGAGATAGAGGATATATATTGGTGTACATGTGGTAAAAATTCAGATGATTTTTACATACACTTTCAAATATATTCCTTGTGGAATGTAAGGTTCCCAAATGACCCTGAAATCCATTTCAAATAGGTCAACTTGCCAAATTTTCTATAACTTATTTTCTGGGATGTTTCAAACCTTCTGATTTTGCAAAGACAGAGGAGTGATCTTGGTGTACATGTGGTAAAAATTTCATATGTTTTTTCACTACACTTTCTGATATATGCTCTGTGGAATTTAGTGTTTCTAAATGGTCCTGAGATCAGTTTCAAACAAGTCGGTTTGGTATTTCACTATAACATTTTTTGGGGACTTTTTAGATTGTGAAAATTTTAGAGAATAGAGGAGACATAAAGAAGTGCCTCAGGTAAAAATTTCAAAACAATATTTTCTAAAATGGATACGTGACATGTTGTGCAATTCCATTCTTGGTAAGATGCCAAAAATAACAAGCTTTGGGAAAGTTTCCATTTGGAAATTCAAATTTTGGTCATACCTGGTAAAGGAAAAAGTAGTGAGGAGACATGGTGAAGGAAAAATAAATGAGTAGATCTAGTAAAGGAATAAAAATGAGTAAAACTGGTGAAGGAAGAAATAAAAATCTGACTTGGTGAATGTTGGTGCAACTCAGAGATTGGTGTCTCATTCTAATTTGGTGCTTAGCGGTGGGGATTAGTGTCTCGAATAGATTGGTGTCTCTTGATAAGTTGGTTTAGTGTCTCCATTATATTGGTGTCTATGAATATATGGAACAAATTGTTGTCTCTTGCTAAGTTGGTTCTTAGTAGTGGGGATTGGTGTCTCTAGTATATTTTTGTCTAAGATGATCTATAAGAGTAGGTTGGTGCCTACCAAGATTTGTATCGGTGGGGATTGATGTCTCCAGTAGGTTGGTTCCTAAAAATATTTGTAATATTAGGTTAGTTTCTACAAAGAATTATAAATATAAATTTTGTTGTTTTCTCCTATAAGGGTTTCCACATCAATCGTGTGTTCTATGTTCTGTAGTTTATAGATGTAATATGTGATTGTTTTCTTATGGTTGATGAATGTTTGAAAAATTAAAAAATGTTCTCATATTGATTCACCCCCCTATCAGTATAAGTGTGTTCTCAACAAGTGTAACACACATGGATTAATTTAAATCATAAAATATAATATATTGCATCATTCCATGCAAATGATTTATTCTTAAGCAGGGGAGTTAATGGGGCTATAATTCACCTATTATTCTTCACAAACTTCTTGTAGTATCTTGCAAGTCCAAATAAGTTACCATGTAATATTTACTCAGTATCTTGAATCACTCAATATTTGACAAGAGTATTTCAAACAATAAATCCCTACATCATTCCTAAAAATGTTTATGTCACTCAATTTGGGAATATCCAAAGGAGAACTAGGATTTTCTTATTTCCATTGTTTTAGAAGATAAAGACACATTTTCCACTCTTCTTGTTTTCATTTACATTCTTGCACTCTATTGGAGAAGGTGAGTACTTCCTAATATTCGATTTCGAAGTCTTGAATCATTTTATATAGATTTATTTACACTATGTTTGTCTCATGTTGAATCTCTAATGCACACTCCACAAATTCGACAGTCTTCCCTTTGGCAACCTTGTAGTATTCAACTTAATGTTTTAGATGGGTGATATTTTTCTTGTATTTTATATTTCAATCCATATGAACCACAATGTATTCAACATATTGTGTAGTGACATATATAATAGAAGTTATAACTATAGGATATATCTCATTTACATCAAGCAAAATAGACTTAGTGGCATCCATTAGAACTTGATCAATTATCATTTTCCTTTTCTTCTGTGTTTGTTGGACAATACGATTTAATTTTCTATCAAAATAAAATAACTCTAGTTGGGCCACTTCATATGTTGGGTGATTTTTATGCATTAGCTATTGTAAAACATGACCCATGAGAGATGTAAATCCTTTTTTTGCTCATTCCAAAAGAATAATTCATTGATGTGCTCATGGGAGTTCATATTCGTTTAGTATGTGATCAAACCCCTATTTCTATAGTTTCATTCTCAATCCTCTTATTTTCCTCTTTCTCTTCAATTTTATTCTTCAATGCTTCACCCCCAATCCTTCTTCTTTTTTTCCTAATCTTCTATAGCTTGTTTTGTTGCTTCAACCTCAACCCTTTTCTTCATGGTTTCATCTTCAATTCTCCATTTTCACTCTATAGATTTAGCTTATTTTTTTTCATCTTCGATCTTATATTTTTCATTACTATCTACCTCATCTTATATAGCTCATTTTACACAAGTTTTATCTTCTTCATATGAGATGGATGTCATCTTTTATTCTTCATACATAAATTGATCTTCAGAGAAGTAAGGTCAATTAATGGCCACATAGGTTTGGTGACTCTCCACTACTTTCATTGGGTCATGTATCTTGAACATTTCCTCTTCAAAACTATAGTCCTACATTCTCTTGGATTCCATTTTTGTGAAAAACAAGTTGGTCAATCCATGTAATCCAATTTATAGAAGGTAAGTAGGATGTAAATTTTATGTATATGAGTTGAGTAGAATTGAAACCATGTAACATTGTTTGATATGAAATCTCCCAAATGAGTATTCAATTATGCACTTGCATAGAGAGTGTGTGAGGTGTCTTGGTCACTCCATACACTCTAATGTATCTTGACCTCTCATCCATGTACAGATCCTCAATATATGCTAGGAATTAGATGGCTTCTTATACCAACTTTGATAATTTATTGCAAACAGATTGTTCATACAAGGGAATGAATAAATGATCACATATATTAGTTTAGTGGCACATCTACTTGTGCTCCCATAGGTATTTAAATAAACTTGAATTGGTGGAAACGTTGCATATCATCTCCACCAAATATCGGGAAAATAATTAATAACACATACAATATCCAATAGAAAATATGACATATATTATTAATAATTTTGGTGGTGTATCTAGAGTGGGGTACTTAGACCTCACCACTGCATTAGTCATCATGTGTGACAGGATATTATAGTTGAAACTTATCATTTCCTTTAGTATACGATGTAAAAGAGGGACACAAGCCTTTTTGAAATGTGGAGAATTTTTCTCTCTATATATCTTATTCACCAAAGCAATGTCATGTATATAAGGTTCCCTTAGGTTTGAGCTAGGGTATATCATTGTGTTGAAGGCTCTAAAGTAATTTCCATTATCCCACCACTAACTGATGATTTTGTGATAATTGTTTCTTCAGTAAAATTC
>JASDQU010245339.1:112932-125291 GCA_032191745.1 Picea mariana | reverse complement strand
TATTTTGCTTGAATGCATGTGGTTATATAATTTCAGTATGAGTTATGTAAAATTCCATGTATAGAATGGTAACTGAGAGGTTTGAAAACCTCGGTAGTGAAAAGGGTACACTACACCTTTTTGGTACCAAATGCTAGAAGTGTATTCTTCCTCCTCCTATACAATTTTAGGTACCCATGTTCCCAATTTAACTCCAAGGATGTATTCTCTGGTTCATGATATTTCCATAGACCACTCATATGCCTCAAACTGACTTATGAGCAGGGAGTTATGCCCTATGGATGTCAACTGATACTGAAGTTTTACCTTACAATGTTTGCACTATAATTTTCTCATACTAGCTCTATTTTGTGAATAAGATAACTCATTGGAAAACTCTCTTCAAGCCATTTTATTTAAGATGAAAATTATATATGCAGTACCTATGGCACTTACAATATAAAAAACTAGATCTCTTAAAAACATTGTTCCAGGCCTCAAAAATGCCCTCCAAGATTATGACCTATAAAAACACTAAACTTTGCTAAAAAATTTCATTGGTTTCCGATGAAATGGATGCTAAGGTGGATTTCTGGATCCACCTTTGATATACGAGGTGATTCCATGCCATCCTCCTAGCTCACCTGGCCCTGCATTTCCAACCCCATCTTTCCTCTTTCTCTCTTCCTTAATCTTTACCTTTATCTCACTTTATAAATAATAAAGTAATCTTACTTTAAACTTACTATGAAACCACTTATACTAGTTGCCACATGGGACCACTATAATGGACCATGTCACTACTGGGTTGCAATTACCCTACAAAACATCCACATTTCACCTCCACATAGGTTGCGACGATGGGCGGGTCCCATCCCATACCCTTATTCTTATGTGCATGAACAACTTTTTTTTAACCCGAATCTAAAGGATGATATCGGGACATGATCAGTGGCTCTTGATGATTTCACGTCACCAACTTGTGTGAGGGTTAACATCCCTTCATTATGCAATAGTGGTTTCACCCATGATGCATGGTGTCCCCCCATTGGATTCACACCACCAAATACCTTCTATAAAACCACCTTGATACCATGCGATGCCTCTTATGGTATCACTCAATATCACCTCACCTAATGTTGCACCGACATTAGCCCCAAGATTGTCAATGCATACTACAGACCCTCAAACCTTCCATTGTGGGCTATTTCCTACCCACCACATGGCACTGTAGACCCTCGACCTTGCCACCATGATTTGCCACCGTGGAGATGATTTAATGGTGGAGATGTGAGAGGATATATGACTGAGGTTCATTTCACATGGTGCAGTTGTCAGAAGGTTAACGAAACCTTGTGATGCAATATCGTTTACTTCCCAATGATACATGGCAACCTCCTATTCATTTTGCATCACCAATATATTCCTCTAAAACCACTTTCTCTCTATCTGAAACCACTTATGGTTTCAATCTCCACTCCATTGGTCTCCTTGCCACCGTGGCCTACCATCTCACCACCGTACTTATCACCATGTTATTGGCTTCCTTCATGGACCTGTAACCATGGAATTACATGTCACCATTTCCACATCACCTCCATGTGGCCTCCATGTCATGCTCACATCATGTACGAAAAATTATCCAAATTTTCCAAAATTTCCCAAATTTCCCAAATTTCTCAAAATGCATAATTTTTAAATTTTTTTGCACAAGACGACATGGAAGCTATGGATTTAAGCTTTCTATGGCCAATTTCATCCCTACGCATGTCAATTCAACCAATGCACAAAAAATTCAACACTTTTTTGTCAACAAATTCCACTTCATATATTAGGGCTTTTCCAAATTTCACCCAATTTCACTCCATATGCTCTATAATGTCAAAAAATTGACCCATTAAACACCATTAAATGATCAAACAAAGGTTAAAATTGGGGACTTTAATATATGGATAAATTCCACAAATTTATCTTGAAATTCCCCAAACTACTACTTTGGAAAATATTGTAAAACAATTTACAGACATTCTCTGAACTTTTTCAATTTCATTTCCAATAGTTGCATGTTGTATCATGCCCATGCAGGCTTTGATACCACAATGTAATGTCCCAAACCATACATACTTGGCCACACTACAAAAAATGTTTCTTCTGTTACCATTTAATAACGAAATTCCCTACATATGAACACAATTATGCAGTTGTACAACATATAATCAATGCATAAATATACACAATCACAACATAACATAATTAAACAAAAGTAATGCATGTTATACATCATAACAACACATAAGATACACTTATATTTTAATTAAATCATCGATGGGTTGCAGACCTTAGATGTTCCTCCCAGTTGTAGACTTTGTTTTTCATACACTCCAAAGAGTAGGTCACCCCCAAGATAGGGCTATGAATCCACTAGAGACAAGGATTCCTAATCCAAAAAAAGGTCTAACGGAAAACAAAATAAATCTCATGCCAACGTGTTAACTCCATCAACAACTACTAGATCATAGTCTCATTCCCATAGCCTGTCCCACTCTAGAAAGTGTATTTATTCTCTTCTCAACAATCCTTTGACTATCCCACTTCCCTTCCAAGGATTCAAGAACATGTGTCCCAAGAAGTCTCAGAGCTCTATTGCACCTCAAATACAATTTTTCCCAAACATTTCAACACCCACTATAATAACACACAGGGAAACATATTCCCAACAATTCTCTTTCCCAAAGAGAATACTCCACATGCTTGAGAGACTGCTTCTTCAACCTAAACCTCCAAGGATTTATAGGGTAACCAACTTCATTTACACTCTCTCTCCAAGGTACGGATGATGGATTCCAATGATGGAGTGAATGGTGGAATGAATGTTGGAATTAGACTAGTTTTGAACATTATATTTGATGTTCCTCTCTTGACGATTTCCACTCCAGGAACTATCTTTGGCTCCACTTGGTGATTCATTCCCAACCTTTAGGAACTTAGGATAAAATAATATCACATGACTTAGGACTTTATAATTAATATAATAATATTCCCTTGGCTTAATCCCCCTTAACTTAGCCCCCTTTCCTTAAGTCATAATCCCCCTTTCCCTCTCATGGAGTCTTATCCCCCCATACTCTTTTCGTACTTGGTCTGAAACAATGATGTATTTTATTTAATTGAGTGTGATTACATATTACATTTGTTAGGATCATTTACGTTTCAACTCATAGGCTCCATGGCCTAAATCACATAGACACGTTGGCCTCAAAATCACCTTTATATGCAAAGGTGCTTTGGCCCAAAAGATCCTGAATCACCAACTTGTAAAGAACATGTACATTTACAAATAGGGTTTGGCTTAGAGTTATTGCAAAAAGTAAAAACATAAATAAAATAAAACATATATAAAAAATTTTAAGGAACACAAAACTAAACCTAGAAGGAAATTAATAAAACAAGAAATATAAACAAAGGAAAAAATATCAAGAAAGGAAAAGAAAGATAAAATCCAAAAATTATAATAAATAGAAATAAAGGATGGGGGAAACAAGAAAGGGAACTAAGAAATAAACCTAAAATGAAAAGAGAGAAAGGATCAAAACTAAAAAGAGAAAATAAAAATAATAAAAGAAAGAAACACAGGAATGAGGAGAAGTAATGAAACAAATGGAGAAGACAGACGAAAAAACAAAAGTCAAGGAAGAAAGGGATGAGAGAAGGAAAAAACTAGAGGAACAAAGAAGAAAAAGGAGGAAAACAAAGAACCAAGGGAGGTTATTTAGAAACAACCCTAGTGGATAAAGTAGGAATCCAATTCTCACTAATCTTCTAGCCATCATCTAGGTTAAGATTATTAGGCCTCTTTTCAATTTCAATTTTCTATAATGGTAGTGATCCACTCTAGCTATAATTTGAGATTTTTCTATGCATATATGATGCTTAGTCTTTTTTGAGTGTTCCATGAAAGAGGTGCGATGAGTGTGATTCTAAAGTATGATTATGTCTGATATCAACAACATTCTCATGAATATTATTCTTGATAGACCATCCTATTTCACCAACATAATCTCTCCCACAGGAGGGAATCATATAGATTCCTTTATGATTAGCAAGATAAGTAGGGTCTTTGACAGACATAAGGGAACTTTAAATAGTAGTAAGGGGTTTGAAAGTGTCAACAATATTGTTTTTCTTCAAGATTCTAGCAAGCTTGTCGATGGTCCATTGTATGAAGGGCATAAAAACATTGCAAAATTGATTATTGGGATGNATTTTCTATAATGGTAGTGATCCACTCTAGCTATCATTTGAGATTTTTCTATGCATATATGATGCTTAGTCTTTTTTGAGTGTTCCACGAAAGAGGTGTGATAAGTGTGATTCTAAAGTATGATTATGTCTGATATCAACAACATTCTCATGAATAATATTCTTGATAGACCATCCTATTTCACCAACATAATCTCTCCCACAGGAGGGAATCATATAGATTCCTTTATGATTAGCAAGATAAGTAGGGTCTTTGACAGACATAAGGGAACTTCAAATAGTGGGAAGGGGTTTTAAAGTGTCAGCAATATTGTTTTTCTTCAAGATTCTGGCAAGCTTGTTGATGGTCCATTGTATGAAGGGCATAAAAACATTGCAAAATTGATTATTGGGATGATCCTTATTCTTAGGTATTTTACTTGTATTCTCAAAATCCATAATCCCTTAATGATTCTTGTATCCACTGTAGTTGAAAACCTAGATGAGGTGTGTAACGACCCCCGTCGTTATGACACCAGGCGAGTCATAACAAGTACAATAATATATATATATATAAAGGAAGGTAATAATGACAATACACTCAATCATCACAACTCGACAATGAAAACAATGCACGGAATTGATGCAACATGCCAACATAACAACCTAGAATACTATCACAATACGTAGCTAGAAGCAACATACGACATTTGATTAGACAAAGAGTAAAAATGAATAAGCTATCTGACAACATCAGATTCAACCCAGCGCAACCACCATCGACAACACAAGTAACTAGAACCTTCACGATGAGAGAGAAAAAATCACATTAAAATATTATAGAGAAAGGTACAAACATCAATTCCAATAATGACCATCATCACCAGGAAGCACGAGGCCCAAGGCTAGGTTATCATACGGACATGTCGCTCAAGCGCGTCTTGATCCCATCATAAGGAATCATGTTGTCACCTTGCGACAAACACAATAGTAACTAAGGCGCAAACTTAAATAATCACAAATACTTAAAATTAAGACACAATAATCAAACTCCAAGAATCCCAAACTTAACTGTTGTACCTAAATGAAATATATAACGAGAGCACTCCAAACAATCAAGTTAGTGAGGCACATGGTAACTACCTTCAATACATGATTATAATTGTGCAACAATCTATAAGTATCACATTAGCATTTTTCCAACAAAAGACTATTCAACACAAAGTATCCAACCTCAATCTAATATTAAAAGCATGAACATTGCTCCCTATAAACACACCTTTAAAAGAGTACACAATGAAAAATCTTATACTTAAATAAATTATTATCTACCATGAATAATAATTATTTAACCTGTAACATGGCTTCCCTACCTTCCTTTAAACAGAACCCGTTAACATCATAAAGCACTTAAATACCTCATAATTTATCCATTATTGTTTTCCCTTAAAGAATTATGATTGTATAAATCCAGGTTCCTCTACCTTTTTCAAAAACTACCCTTTAAACAATAACCTTTTTCAAAAGCTACCCTTTAAACAATATAAGGAATAAAGCAACTTATAATTAATAAATACTATTTATTTATCATATAGGGATTTCATTGAAAACATTAATGAATTCAACATGTCCTTATTCAACTCCCTGTTGTAAAGGCAATTAAAAACTATTATAAACGACAATAGCAATAATTTAATTAAAATATTAAACTGATGCAAAAACAATTAATCTATTATGAGGGATAATTGCCATGATCATAATTAAATCACAATAAAACTGTTATATCACAATTGAAACTGAAACTATTAAAGTTGATGAAAAACTATTAAAATTGTTAATCATAATTAAATTGTTATATGAATGTTATAATCACAATTAAAATGGGTATTATAGTTGTTTTAATCACAACATCCATCATTAAAGAAATAAATTTTTTATATAAAAATAGCCACACAACTATTTACTCAAAAACTTTATCATTATAATTATTTAAGGTACTATTTAATCATCATTCTAAGAATAAGGAATGCATAAATTCCAACAAATTTAATTAAATAGACTGCTAAATCTATCACTACGCAACTCTATCAATAAGAAGTGGCAACCCATAAACGTTGGTATTGAATTCTGAGATCGCTTGCTACAGAGAATAAATCGTGGCAGCAGGGAAGGCGCGATAATGTTTAGGAAGGTTGTTACAGGAGTGAAGATCGTTGCCACAGATTAAATGTCTTGGCAGTCTACTGCCGAAATATGGGCGCATGAAATATGGGCGACCCTGGGCATAGGCGGTCGAACTCAAAGTGCAACAGGTAGCCGTTAATGTTTTGCGTGGAGGTAAGTTTCCGAAGCAAGAAAGGAAGATTCGTTAGTCTGGGCGCATCTGGAAAGAAAAATATGGTTCACGAGATAATTATGGTTCACGGGATAATTAAATTGATGAGGCAAGGGACTCATCCCTGAAGGGAATGCTAACTAATGGAGCGTTGTATCACTGCGAAAGATGCCCATGGAGGGAGTGGTCACATTCCTTCCTCCGAATGGTGAAGATTCTTGTTCGAAGTTTTCTTTTTCCAGAGAGGTCGTCGACGAATCAGATGTGACAGAAGGAAACAATGTAAGGTCTTAACCAGAGAGTGCATTGAATAGTTCCAATCCTCTCCTTTCAAAAAAACATTTAAGTAAATCAACATCGTTGTATCTCAGAAAGGCATTGGCCTTCCACAAACACCCAGGAACACTTAAATTTTAAAGGAGCAGGTTACAGATTCAAGTTTCAAAACTGACCGGATAGACCGACACACCTCTAGCAAGGAATAACATTGAGAATTTGCCTCTGTTTTTTAAAAAAAATTACAGGAAAGCGACTGCTAAGTACCCAATCTCCCTTAAAAGGGGTAGGCTATAGGCACAGGCGAATAATAAGTACGTAGACCTGGTTAAAAAGCATAAGTTTCCACACCTTTTGAGCATAGAAGGTCCAAGAAGGGTTGTGGCCAAGCCAAAGACCTACCAGCTCCTTGATCTGTGTCTTGGTCACATGGAGTCGATGGCGCCAAGGAGGGAGAATTTTTGTACAAGGGAAAAGGGTGCTTCAGCTGAAGATTTAGTGCTTAAATACCCTATCTTTACATCCTCTATAACCCAGAACAACACATGTACAATCTTGCTAAAAGAGATAGAAAGAAACTATGAAGCTGAAAACTACCATGGATTGATTCAAAATCCAAAACGCCTAACCTAGAGATAAATCTATATCCACTACAAGGATTGAACACATAGTCGTGCTAGACAAAGGATCTAGATTACGGAGCAGAAACCATACTGAAAATATCCTACGATGGAATATATACTTAAGCGCAACACTATAAACGGGATCGCCAACGATGACACACCAGTTCCTTAGTGTGCGGCGATCTCAACGCTCAACCACACACTATATTGCACAGATAAGGGAGATACATAAACAACTCTTTTGCGCAGAATTTGAATGAGCACAACCTCACATTTAACAAAATTTGAGGATGAGAAGAAAAAACAACTCACATCAACAAAAAGAATTCTGAAACTAACTCATGACTCTACTCATCGATTATACATTGTATTGAAGAAGATCCAACATCACATTTAACATAAATTTTAATCCACCGTTACCGAATATGAAATCATATAAACAAACCATTTCCATTAAACTATAGTGGATTAGTGAAACTAAATCATTACAAGTTAAGCTCAGTACCTCTCAGCCAAGTCACAAAGGGGCCACACACACAATACCAGACAATTATATCTCCCAGCTCATCTCGTAAGGTCGAGCTACCACTCATTATCCGAGCTAGGTATTTCAACTCTGATAAGAAAAATTCAGTCAAGATAAATTTTGGTAGCGTAAGCTTATGTATACCAGACATGATCCATACTCCTCCTCCTCCTCGTCCATCATTTTTATAGAGTTTTCTTAATGATTAGTTTCCCAAACCCTCATTAGATTTTTTTTATTAAATTTAATTAGGATAAACCTCCCTCGTACACATGTCACTCGATCCCTTAATTGCACCAGAAAAATCAATTTATTAATTAATTAAATTTTCTTATTTCCCTCACCCACTTAAAAGCATTCCTAAAAACGCTCCTCAGTGTCCCTTTATTCTGTTACATTTCTTAAATGAATGACATCTTTCTTAAAACTTAGTTGAGTTCACAATTAGCAGGTTCCAAATAATAGATTCCCTACTATGTTAGACATTCCACTTTTTCTTTAAGTTTCCCTTTTCCTTTAAGTTCCCTTTTTTATCTAAATTCAAAATTAGCAAGTTTAGACATAAACAACAATTTACCCTTTTAATAATTTAATCCTTCATTAGAATTTTACTTTAATTATTAATGTTTGAATTTTCTTTACCCCCTTCTTGTTACATGTCCATTTAGTTTTTTTTTGTTCACATGTTCTACTTAGACCTAGGTTTTAAATTCACTAGGCTTGGTGACGGTTTTAATGGAAAAAAATTGTCATTAAACTTTACTCATACCATCATTGATTTTAAGGCCAACTAGGTCCTAAGGAGGCATAGTTTTCTAGGTAATAGGTTTATTAACTTACCAGAGTTAAAATCGCGACGTGCCCTTCAAGATGCATTGCGTTCTCCAAGGGTGCCCCTCGCTTTCATTTCTTTTTTATTTGCGCAATATGTATTTCAAGACACACTACATGCTCCAAGGGTGCCACTCGCCTTTTCACTGATTTTGGTAGATGTCAAAACGTTGGAGTCAATACTCCGTGAGGTGACCCTGTGGGAGACTAAGGGCCTCTAGAGAATAAGCTTCATGCCTTATTGTGTGCCTCTCAAAATCATTGTGAGCGACTATCACAGTGTTCTCTCACAACATCATGGATCTCTCGAACTAGGTAATCATTAACCTAAAATTTGATTCACGATGGGAGTGTTAGTAGGTTGTGGTAGGTTTATTTCCACACATCTCCCTCAATGTCTCTATCTTTTGTGCATGACCCCTTTACTCCTAATGTTAGTCTGTTTACCAAGCTACCGTCATCATGTATCCACCAATGAAACGTGTCAACGATAATAATCAACATCATGATATATAGTCATATGTCACATCTTTAATATCAAAAATATTGAAACCATAACAGTCCACTCCCTGACTCGATCCAGAGTCCAAGGAGATCCATCGATGCCATCGACATCCTCTAATGTTCAGAGTCCTTCACACTCAGGAGAAACCATTCAATAGCACATGTTGATATAAATATGGCGAAACAACATATCATCGGATCCACAACATCTCATAATCATAATAAAAAAAGTCAATCATATAATGAACCAGATCACTCGCATGCAAGTGTCCTCAAATAATAAGTCCAATCAAGTGTGCACAAGAGTAGGATGTTACATACACCCCCTCTTGTTTTAAATTCCATCCCGAAGTTTCAAAGTATATAAGTGCTGAAATAATGAATCTAACAATATCAATATGTCTAGCTATCAAACAAAAATGGAAATTGTTCAAGCATTTCATATGCATCCTCCAAGGTCACCGAGTGCGGACTATAGTTGTCCCACTAGACCTTGACCTGATCTACTGTTCGACACCGTAGTTTTCCAATGTGATGGTCCAGAATGCCATGCAACCTCACAATATCACTAATGAAAACTCTATCTATGTCAGGTGCCTGAAACGTCGTGCGCACAGGGATAAAATGAGCACTTTCATCACAGTGTCGACTATTACAAAAATCAATTTGTGTCTTCTTGCCGTCAGTGGAAATACAACAATGAAATCCATCGAAATGACCTCTCATTTCTATTATGGAATAACATGTGGCTATAGTAGTCCTACCAGATGTCTATGTTCAGCCTTCACTTGCTGACATTCTAGACATCTTGCCACGTAGTTGACTATATCTTCCTTCATTCCTTTATACAAGAATAACGGTTTAAGGTTTTCCTTCATCTTCGTGACTCCTGGATGAGCCACGTACATTTCTCTATGAGCCTCGTTTTGGATCAAACTCCTCAACTCGTCATTGGGTGATACATAAATCTGATTATTAAATCTCAATAATTCGTCATTGTCCATAGTAAAGCCCTCAAATTTTGCTACCATCATTGTGTTTTTTCCAATAAAATCCTTGACTTCCTTATACCATTCATTGTCGCTCTATAAAGTTAGAATCCTTTTACGTAGATTCGTCTGAAGAGGCATCATAAAAAATATCCATGGTCTCTGACTCAATGCATCAACCACTATCTTCACTGTTCTTTTTATGTAAGTAATATCAAAATAATACTCACTAAGCGATTCCGACCAATGCCTTTGTCGCGCATTCAATTTGCTTTGTGTGAAAATGTGATGTAGATCATAGTGGTTCATTTTTAGTTCAAATTTCCGTTCGATTAGGTAGTGTCTCCAAACTCTCAAGGCATATACAATAGCTAACAACTCCAAATCGTGTGTCGCATAGTTCTCCTCTTGCCTTCTCAACTTTCTCAAGATGTAAGTGATTAATTGACTGTCTTGAATAAAGACTCTACCTAAGCCTTCCTTGGATGCGTCAGTGCATACCAAGAAGTCCTCGTCCATTTTAGGGACCTTTAGTATCGGTGTTGTCGTCAACAGCTCTTTGAGCCTCCTAAATGCTTCCGTGCATTTCTCAGTGCAAACAAATTTCTTGTTCTTCTGCGATTCCATAATCAAATTTGCTATCTTCGAAAAAACCTCAATGAATCGTCGATAGTATCCCACTAAGCCCATGAAGCTACACATTTCTGGGACATTCTTCGGTGGATGCCATTCCATAATAGCCTTGACCTTTGTTGGATCAACAACGATACCATCGTTAGAGATGACATGCCCTAAATAATGAATATTCGATTGATGAAACAAGCATTTATACAGTTTCCTAAACAATTTGTTCTCTCATAGACACTGTAGTACCAGGCACAAGTGTTCTTCATGCTCCTCCATCGTCCGAGGATATATCAAAATATCATGAATGAATACTTGGACGAACTTGTCCAAGTATTCGTGGAACATCTCATTCATCAAACTCATCAATACCCCAGGGGAGTTTGTCTGTCCAAATGGTAAAACAATAAACTCATAATTTCCAAACCTCGTATTAAATCTGGTTGTAGGGATGCCGTCCTCCTTGAGCCATAACTAGTGATACCCTGATCTCAAGTCGATGCTCGAAAACACTGTCGTGCCTTTCATATGATCAAACAGAGCATCAATCCTTGGCAACAGATACTAGTTCTTGATCCTTTCCTTGTTCAATTGACTGTAGTCAATTCATAGTCTCCATGACCCATCCTTCTTCAGTATCAAAATATCATTCCACCCCATGGTCACACACTTGGGCATATAATCCCTAGGTCCAACAACTTCTTTAGTTTCATTTTCAACTCTTGTAACTTTGGGGTCGACATCCGATAGGGCCTTATTTCTATCGATTTAGTTCATGGTTTTAGGTTGATGGTAAATTCCAATTCCCTCTCGGGTGGAAACCTTGAATACTCCTCTGGGAAGACATCTGCAAACTCTCATTCTACCATAAGGTTTTCTAGTCCTTCCATCAAGCCCTTTTTTTTTAATGCAAGTATCAGATAAAGCTTGCATCCCTTGCACATGCTCTTCTGTAGCTTTAGGGAAGAGATGAACCTTATGGAAACTCCTTGGTTCCTACCTACAATCACGCATCTCAGTCCCTCATCATCAACCAAGCTCAATCATTTCATCTTAAAGTTGACTATCGCCTCATGCGATTCCAACTAGTCCATATCGATTACAATGTCATAAGACCCTAAGATCATTATGTACAAGTTCTCCCTTGTGAAAAAATCTCCTAGGTTAAGGCTACAGCTTGTAACCTTCCCTCCAACCTTTTGTTTGGCTCCCAAATCCATTTCCAAAAAGCTAAACTCCTCTTGTTTTACTGCCATTACCTTAATTATTTTTAGAGTCACACCAGAAATAAAACTCTCTGTAGCACCTGAATCTATCAAAATACTAAGGGTCTGACCAACGATGATACCTGATGTATCGAGCATTGTATACTGGTGCTCTACCTAATGGTTATTCACCACTACATGAATTCGATAGGCCTTTCCCAAAAATCC
>JASDQU010245339.1:98954-112912 GCA_032191745.1 Picea mariana | reverse complement strand
TTTAGGAAGGTTGTTACAGGAGTGAAGATCGTTGCCACAGATTAAATGTCTTGGCAGTCTACTGCCGAAATATGGGCGCATGAAATATGGGCGACCCTGGGCATAGGCGGTCGAACTCAAAGTGCAACAGGTAGCCGTTAATGTTTTGCGTGGAGGTAAGTTTCCGAAGCAAGAAAGGAAGATTCGTTAGTCTGGGCGCATCTGGAAAGAAAAATATGGTTCACGAGATAATTATGGTTCACGGGATAATTAAATTGATGAGGCAAGGGACTCATCCCTGAAGGGAATGCTAACTAATGGAGCGTTGTATCACTGCGAAAGATGCCCATGGAGGGAGTGGTCACATTCCTTCCTCCGAATGGTGAAGATTCTTGTTCGAAGTTTTCTTTTTCCAGAGAGGTCGTCGACGAATCAGATGTGACAGAAGGAAACAATGTAAGGTCTTAACCAGAGAGTGCATTGAATAGTTCCAATCCTCTCCTTTCAAAAAAACATTTAAGTAAATCAACATCGTTGTATCTCAGAAAGGCATTGGCCTTCCACAAACACCCAGGAACACTTAAATTTTAAAGGAGCAGGTTACAGATTCAAGTTTCAAAACTGACCGGATAGACCGACACACCTCTAGCAAGGAATAACATTGAGAATTTGCCTCTGTTTTTTAAAAAAAATTACAGGAAAGCGACTGCTAAGTACCCAATCTCCCTTAAAAGGGGTAGGCTATAGGCACAGGCGAATAATAAGTACGTAGACCTGGTTAAAAAGCATAAGTTTCCACACCTTTTGAGCATAGAAGGTCCAAGAAGGGTTGTGGCCAAGCCAAAGACCTACCAGCTCCTTGATCTGTGTCTTGGTCACATGGAGTCGATGGCGCCAAGGAGGGAGAATTTTTGTACAAGGGAAAAGGGTGCTTCAGCTGAAGATTTAGTGCTTAAATACCCTATCTTTACATCCTCTATAACCCAGAACAACACATGTACAATCTTGCTAAAAGAGATAGAAAGAAACTATGAAGCTGAAAACTACCATGGATTGATTCAAAATCCAAAACGCCTAACCTAGAGATAAATCTATATCCACTACAAGGATTGAACACATAGTCGTGCTAGACAAAGGATCTAGATTACGGAGCAGAAACCATACTGAAAATATCCTACGATGGAATATATACTTAAGCGCAACACTATAAACGGGATCGCCAACGATGACACACCAGTTCCTTAGTGTGCGGCGATCTCAACGCTCAACCACACACTATATTGCACAGATAAGGGAGATACATAAACAACTCTTTTGCGCAGAATTTGAATGAGCACAACCTCACATTTAACAAAATTTGAGGATGAGAAGAAAAAACAACTCACATCAACAAAAAGAATTCTGAAACTAACTCATGACTCTACTCATCGATTATACATTGTATTGAAGAAGATCCAACATCACATTTAACATAAATTTTAATCCACCGTTACCGAATATGAAATCATATAAACAAACCATTTCCATTAAACTATAGTGGATTAGTGAAACTAAATCATTACAAGTTAAGCTCAGTACCTCTCAGCCAAGTCACAAAGGGGCCACACACACAATACCAGACAATTATATCTCCCAGCTCATCTCGTAAGGTCGAGCTACCACTCATTATCCGAGCTAGGTATTTCAACTCTGATAAGAAAAATTCAGTCAAGATAAATTTTGGTAGCGTAAGCTTATGTATACCAGACATGATCCATACTCCTCCTCCTCCTCGTCCATCATTTTTATAGAGTTTTCTTAATGATTAGTTTCCCAAACCCTCATTAGATTTTTTTTATTAAATTTAATTAGGATAAACCTCCCTCGTACACATGTCACTCGATCCCTTAATTGCACCAGAAAAATCAATTTATTAATTAATTAAATTTTCTTATTTCCCTCACCCACTTAAAAGCATTCCTAAAAACGCTCCTCAGTGTCCCTTTATTCTGTTACATTTCTTAAATGAATGACATCTTTCTTAAAACTTAGTTGAGTTCACAATTAGCAGGTTCCAAATAATAGATTCCCTACTATGTTAGACATTCCACTTTTTCTTTAAGTTTCCCTTTTCCTTTAAGTTCCCTTTTTTATCTAAATTCAAAATTAGCAAGTTTAGACATAAACAACAATTTACCCTTTTAATAATTTAATCCTTCATTAGAATTTTACTTTAATTATTAATGTTTGAATTTTCTTTACCCCCTTCTTGTTACATGTCCATTTAGTTTTTTTTTGTTCACATGTTCTACTTAGACCTAGGTTTTAAATTCACTAGGCTTGGTGACGGTTTTAATGGAAAAAAATTGTCATTAAACTTTACTCATACCATCATTGATTTTAAGGCCAACTAGGTCCTAAGGAGGCATAGTTTTCTAGGTAATAGGTTTATTAACTTACCAGAGTTAAAATCGCGACGTGCCCTTCAAGATGCATTGCGTTCTCCAAGGGTGCCCCTCGCTTTCATTTCTTTTTTATTTGCGCAATATGTATTTCAAGACACACTACATGCTCCAAGGGTGCCACTCGCCTTTTCACTGATTTTGGTAGATGTCAAAACGTTGGAGTCAATACTCCGTGAGGTGACCCTGTGGGAGACTAAGGGCCTCTAGAGAATAAGCTTCATGCCTTATTGTGTGCCTCTCAAAATCATTGTGAGCGACTATCACAGTGTTCTCTCACAACATCATGGATCTCTCGAACTAGGTAATCATTAACCTAAAATTTGATTCACGATGGGAGTGTTAGTAGGTTGTGGTAGGTTTATTTCCACACATCTCCCTCAATGTCTCTATCTTTTGTGCATGACCCCTTTACTCCTAATGTTAGTCTGTTTACCAAGCTACCGTCATCATGTATCCACCAATGAAACGTGTCAACGATAATAATCAACATCATGATATATAGTCATATGTCACATCTTTAATATCAAAAATATTGAAACCATAACAGTCCACTCCCTGACTCGATCCAGAGTCCAAGGAGATCCATCGATGCCATCGACATCCTCTAATGTTCAGAGTCCTTCACACTCAGGAGAAACCATTCAATAGCACATGTTGATATAAATATGGCGAAACAACATATCATCGGATCCACAACATCTCATAATCATAATAAAAAAAGTCAATCATATAATGAACCAGATCACTCGCATGCAAGTGTCCTCAAATAATAAGTCCAATCAAGTGTGCACAAGAGTAGGATGTTACATACACCCCCTCTTGTTTTAAATTCCATCCCGAAGTTTCAAAGTATATAAGTGCTGAAATAATGAATCTAACAATATCAATATGTCTAGCTATCAAACAAAAATGGAAATTGTTCAAGCATTTCATATGCATCCTCCAAGGTCACCGAGTGCGGACTATAGTTGTCCCACTAGACCTTGACCTGATCTACTGTTCGACACCGTAGTTTTCCAATGTGATGGTCCAGAATGCCATGCAACCTCACAATATCACTAATGAAAACTCTATCTATGTCAGGTGCCTGAAACGTCGTGCGCACAGGGATAAAATGAGCACTTTCATCACAGTGTCGACTATTACAAAAATCAATTTGTGTCTTCTTGCCGTCAGTGGAAATACAACAATGAAATCCATCGAAATGACCTCTCATTTCTATTATGGAATAACATGTGGCTATAGTAGTCCTACCAGATGTCTATGTTCAGCCTTCACTTGCTGACATTCTAGACATCTTGCCACGTAGTTGACTATATCTTCCTTCATTCCTTTATACAAGAATAACGGTTTAAGGTTTTCCTTCATCTTCGTGACTCCTGGATGAGCCACGTACATTTCTCTATGAGCCTCGTTTTGGATCAAACTCCTCAACTCGTCATTGGGTGATACATAAATCTGATTATTAAATCTCAATAATTCGTCATTGTCCATAGTAAAGCCCTCAAATTTTGCTACCATCATTGTGTTTTTTCCAATAAAATCCTTGACTTCCTTATACCATTCATTGTCGCTCTATAAAGTTAGAATCCTTTTACGTAGATTCGTCTGAAGAGGCATCATAAAAAATATCCATGGTCTCTGACTCAATGCATCAACCACTATCTTCACTGTTCTTTTTATGTAAGTAATATCAAAATAATACTCACTAAGCGATTCCGACCAATGCCTTTGTCGCGCATTCAATTTGCTTTGTGTGAAAATGTGATGTAGATCATAGTGGTTCATTTTTAGTTCAAATTTCCGTTCGATTAGGTAGTGTCTCCAAACTCTCAAGGCATATACAATAGCTAACAACTCCAAATCGTGTGTCGCATAGTTCTCCTCTTGCCTTCTCAACTTTCTCAAGATGTAAGTGATTAATTGACTGTCTTGAATAAAGACTCTACCTAAGCCTTCCTTGGATGCGTCAGTGCATACCAAGAAGTCCTCGTCCATTTTAGGGACCTTTAGTATCGGTGTTGTCGTCAACAGCTCTTTGAGCCTCCTAAATGCTTCCGTGCATTTCTCAGTGCAAACAAATTTCTTGTTCTTCTGCGATTCCATAATCAAATTTGCTATCTTCGAAAAAACCTCAATGAATCGTCGATAGTATCCCACTAAGCCCATGAAGCTACACATTTCTGGGACATTCTTCGGTGGATGCCATTCCATAATAGCCTTGACCTTTGTTGGATCAACAACGATACCATCGTTAGAGATGACATGCCCTAAATAATGAATATTCGATTGATGAAACAAGCATTTATACAGTTTCCTAAACAATTTGTTCTCTCATAGACACTGTAGTACCAGGCACAAGTGTTCTTCATGCTCCTCCATCGTCCGAGGATATATCAAAATATCATGAATGAATACTTGGACGAACTTGTCCAAGTATTCGTGGAACATCTCATTCATCAAACTCATCAATACCCCAGGGGAGTTTGTCTGTCCAAATGGTAAAACAATAAACTCATAATTTCCAAACCTCGTATTAAATCTGGTTGTAGGGATGCCGTCCTCCTTGAGCCATAACTAGTGATACCCTGATCTCAAGTCGATGCTCGAAAACACTGTCGTGCCTTTCATATGATCAAACAGAGCATCAATCCTTGGCAACAGATACTAGTTCTTGATCCTTTCCTTGTTCAATTGACTGTAGTCAATTCATAGTCTCCATGACCCATCCTTCTTCAGTATCAAAATATCATTCCACCCCATGGTCACACACTTGGGCATATAATCCCTAGGTCCAACAACTTCTTTAGTTTCATTTTCAACTCTTGTAACTTTGGGGTCGACATCCGATAGGGCCTTATTTCTATCGATTTAGTTCATGGTTTTAGGTTGATGGTAAATTCCAATTCCCTCTCGGGTGGAAACCTTGAATACTCCTCTGGGAAGACATCTGCAAACTCTCATTCTACCATAAGGTTTTCTAGTCCTTCCATCAAGCCCTTTTTTTTTAATGCAAGTATCAGATAAAGCTTGCATCCCTTGCACATGCTCTTCTGTAGCTTTAGGGAAGAGATGAACCTTATGGAAACTCCTTGGTTCCTACCTACAATCACGCATCTCAGTCCCTCATCATCAACCAAGCTCAATCATTTCATCTTAAAGTTGACTATCGCCTCATGCGATTCCAACTAGTCCATATCGATTACAATGTCATAAGACCCTAAGATCATTATGTACAAGTTCTCCCTTGTGAAAAAATCTCCTAGGTTAAGGCTACAGCTTGTAACCTTCCCTCCAACCTTTTGTTTGGCTCCCAAATCCATTTCCAAAAAGCTAAACTCCTCTTGTTTTACTGCCATTACCTTAATTATTTTTAGAGTCACACCAGAAATAAAACTCTCTGTAGCACCTGAATCTATCAAAATACTAAGGGTCTGACCAACGATGATACCTGATGTATCGAGCATTGTATACTGGTGCTCTACCTAATGGTTATTCACCACTACATGAATTCGATAGGCCTTTCCCAAAAATCCYGCGGTAGTGGGTCCTGCTTATCCATATGCTCTAGTCCTCTCAACTGGGCAGTCACACTGGTAATGTGGCTCTCCACATGTCCAAAACCCTATCTTCGGCACAATATTATTGGTACTTGAAGTACAAGATGACGACTCACCAGCTTGGAACCCTAGTTTATTTTTTTGAAAAGGCCTAAACTACTGATGTTGTGGTCTACATTGTTTTTGATGATGTGGTGCTCTGTAGGGAGTCTGCTGCTGAGGTGTTTGTCATTGTGGTGTAGTGAATGTGGATCCTCTTAGAATACCACGATATCCTAGCAGATGTCTAGCTAGTGTCTGATGTTGCTGCACACCAGATGACGCTTGTCCCTCTGGTCTCGCTGGAGTGCTACTCTAACCGCCGCTGATGAGATCCTCCTATGCGATGAGGGATTTCTAGACAATATCGTGCAAGGTTTGAGGCATTATAATCCTCACTTTTGCACGAATGTTGGTATTAAGGCCAAACATGAACTTGTTGACCTTAAGCTTCTCGGTATTCAGTTGGGGATCATACCAAAGAAGCTCCATAAAATTGGCCTTGTACTTGGACACCGTATGACCACCCTATCTCAAGGTGTTGAACTCTTTGAGCTGATGCTCGTTGAATTCGTCATACATATACCTCTCTCGGAACTGTTCCTCAAATAGTTCCCATGACATGTGTTTGATGTCCATGTTCAATTACGGCAGGAGCGTCTTCCACCATAGAAGAGCACTTCCCTTCAGTTGAAAGGATGCCATGAGGACGTTCATGTTGGAGGTATAGTCGCGAAGTGAAAATCACATCCCCATATTCTCTAACCATGCCTTGATAGCTATGTTGTTCATGGCACCAAAGACCTCAAAAAACTTGACCTTGTTGAGTTTGCGATGAATGATACTAGTATCGACCGAGGCACGTGGTGGACCCTCATGAGGTGTCGGCGCCCTAGCCTCATCTCTATCAAAACGGTTGATCAGTTCCTCAGACATCCTTTGAAAGGACCTCATCAACCCAACCACATCACCCACAACTATTAGTTCCTACCCGACAACCTGTTCGTCTCCTTAGGGTTTAGACCCATTGGGCGTGGATGCTACTGGGGGCATCGTACCTTCTCCCCTAGCACCTCATCGTATACCTTCGCGATGTCCTCTAAATATGATTACCTTCACGAATAGAAATAAATTTTAATTAGCGACATTTTATAATCAAGTATCAAATCAATGGATGTTGTAGTGATCCCAAGTCGCAGGTCAAACCGACTACGATACCATATGTAACGACCCCCGTCATTATGAAAACATGGGACACATAACAAGTACAATATTTTTCTTTTTATAAATAAAAGAAGGTAATAACGACAACACACTCAATCATCCCAACTTGACGATGAACCAACCACACACAATTCATGCAACATGCCAACATAATGACCTAGAATACTATCACATCATGTAGTTGGAAGCAACATACAACATTCGTTCAGATGAATAATAAAAATGAATACGCTAACTGACTACATCAGATTCAACCCATCGCAACCAACATCGACGACACAAGTAACTAGAACCTTCACGACGAGTGAGAAACAATCACATTAAAAAGTTACAGAGAAAAGTAAAAACATAAATTCCAATAATGGCCATCATCATCATGAAGCAAAAGACCAAAGGTCAGGTTATCATGCGCACATGTCACTCAAGAATGCCTTGATCGCATATTAAGGACTCATGCTGCCACCTTGCGAAAAACGCAATAGTAACTAAGGCGCAAACTTAAACAATCACAAATACTTAAAATCAATACATAATAACCAAACGCCAGGAACCCCAAACTTAACTGTCATACCTAAATGAAATCTATAACGAGAGCATTCCAAACAATCAAGTTAGCGAGGCACAAGGTAACTACCTTCAATACAGGGTTAGATTTGCACAACAATCTATAAGTATCACATTAGCATTTTTCCAACACAAGACTATTAAACACAAAGTATCCAACCTCAATCTAATATTAAAAGCATAAACATTACTCCCTATAAACACCCATTTAAAACAGTGCAAAATGAAATATCTTATATTTAAACAAATTATTATCTAACATAAATAATCATTATTTAACATGTAACATGGATTTCGTACCTTCCTTTAAACACACCCTGTTAACATCATAAAGCACTTAATTACCTCATAATTTATCAATTATTATTTTCCCTTAAAGAATTATGATTGTCATAAAGGAAGGTTCCTCTACCCTTTTTCAAAAACTACCCTTTAAACAATATGAGGAATAAAGCAACTTATAATTAATAAATACTATTTATCATATAGGGATTCCATTGACAACATTAATGAATTCAACATGTCCTTATTCAACTCCTTGTTGTGAAGACAATTAAAAACTATTATAAGCGATAATCGCAATAATCTAATTAAACTATTAAACTGATGCAAAAACAATTAATCTATTATGAGGGATAATTTCCTTGATCATAATTAAATTAGAATAAAACTATCATATCACAATTGAAACTTGAACTATTAAAGCTGAAGCAAAACTATTAAAACTATTAAAATTGTTAATCATAATTAAATTGTTATATGATTGTTATAATCACAATTAAAATGGGTACGATAGTTGTTTTAATCACAATGGTAATCATAACATCCATCATTAAATCAATAAAATTGTTATATAAAAATAGCCACGCAACTATTTACTTAGAAACTTTATCATTATAATTATTTAAGGCACCGTTTAATCATCATCCTAAGAATAAGGAATGAATAAATTCCAACACTGTTAAGTTAATTAAATAGAATGCTAAATCTAACACTGCGCAACTCTATCATTAAGAAGTGGCACCCAAGAACACTAGTCTTGAATTTTGAGATTGCTTGTTGTAGAGAATAAATCGTGGTAGCAAGGAAGGTGCAATTTTGTTTAGGAAGTTTGCTATAGGAGTGAAGATCACTTTCATAGATTAAATGCCTTAGCAGTCCACTACCGAAATATGGGTACATGGAAGGGATGTGTGAGACCATGCGCATAGGCGGTCGAACTCAGATTTCAACAGGTAGCCATTAAGGCTGGGTGTGGAGGCAAGTTTCTGAAGCAAGTAAGGAAGGTTTGCTAATCTTGGTGCATCTGGAAAGAAAAAAAATGGTTCAAAGGATAATTAAATTCATGAGGCAAGGGACTCATCCCTGGAGGGACTGCTAACTAAGGGAGTGTTGTATCACTGCGAAAGATGCCCATGGAGGGAGTGCTCGTATCCCTTCCTCCTAATGGTGAAGATTCTTCTTCTAAGTTTTATTTTTCTAGAGAGGTTGTCGATGGATCAGATGTGACAAAAGGAAACAATGTAAGGTCTTAACTAGAGAGGGCATTGAATAGTTACATTCCTCGCCTTTAAAAAAAAAAAAAAGTAAATCAACATCGGTATATCTCATAAAGGCTTTGGACCTCCACAAACACCCTAGAACACTTAAATTTTAAAGGAGAAGGTTACGGAGTCAAGTTTCAAAACTGACCGGATGAGACCGAGACACATCTAGCAAGGAATAACATTCAGAATGTGCCTCTGCTTTTAAAAAAAAAATTAACAAGAAAGGGACCGTTAAGTACCCAATCGCCCCAAAAAGGAGTTGGCTATAGGCACAGGTGAAAAAGAAGTATGTAGACCTGGTTAAAAACCAAAAGTTTCCACACCTGTTGAGCATAGATGGTCCAAGAAGGGTTGTGTCCAAGACAGAGACCTACTAGCACCTTGATCCGTGTCTTGGGCACATGGATTCGATGGAACCAAGGAGGGAGAATTGTTGTACAAGGGAAGAGGGTGCTTTGGCTGAATATTTAGTGCTTAAAGACCCTATATTTACTTCCTCTAGAACCCAGAAAAACACACCTACAATCTTGCTAAAAGAGATAGAAAGAAACTTTGAAGGGGAAAACTACCAAGGATTTATTCAACAACCAAAACGCCTAACCTAGAGATAGATATGTATCCACTACAAGGATTGAGCACATAGTTGTGCTAGACAAAGGATCTGGATTATGGAGCAGAAACCATACTGAAACTTTCCTACACTGGAATATATACTTAAGAACAATACTCTAAAAGGGATCGCCAGGGATGACACATTGGTTCCTTAGTGCACGATGATCTCAACACTCAACCACAGACTCTAGTGCACATAGAAGGGAGAGACAACAAAAACTCTTTTGCACAGAATTTGAATGAACACAACCTCACATGTAACAAAATTTTAGGTCACGTGCATCGAGGATGAGAAGAAAAAACCTCTCACATCAACAAATATAATTCTCAAACTAACTCATGACTCTACTCATCGATTATAAACTGTATTGTAGAAGATCCAACATTTGCATCATATAAATGAACCATTTGCATTAAACTATAATGGAATACTGAAACCAAATCATTGCAAGTTAAGATTAGTATAATACCGTAACCAATTGCACATAGTCCTATATGGTTGTCCCACACTTATGCTCCCTCCAACTCCTACTCGCTAATTGATGAGACCTCACTGGTACCTCCCAACCAATGCTAGGAGTACTCTTCTTCCCCTTGAGTCCCCCGAATCGCAAAGGGGCCACACACACAATACCATAGAATGATAACTCCCAGTTCATCTTGCAAGGTTGAGCTACCACTCATTATCCGAGCTAGGTATCCCAACTCCCACAACAAAAATTAAATCAAAATTCTGGCAGCATGACCTTATGCATACCAGACGTGATCCATACCACTCCTCTGCCATTCTTTTTATATATTTTTCTTAGTGATTAGTTTCGGTGTCGCTTTATTCCATTACATTTATTAAATGACTGACACCTTTCTTAAACCCCAGTTGAGTTCACAATTAGAAGGTTCCAAAGACTAGATTTCCTACTATGTTAGACATTCCCCTTTTTCTTTAAGTTTCCCCCCTTTTTTACGTTCCCTTTTTTATCTAAGTTTATAATTAACAAGTTTACACATAAACAACAATTTACCCTTTTAATAATTAAATCTTTCATTAGAATTTTACTTTAATTATTAATTTTTGAATTTTTTTTACTCCCTTCTTTTTGCATGTCCATTTTTTTTTTACACATGTTCAACTTAGACCTATATTTTAAATTCGCCAGGCTTGGTGACAATTTTTAAGGGAAATAAAATCGTTATTAAATTTAATCATACCATCATTCATTTTAATGCCAACCATGTCCTAAGGAGGCATAGTTTTCTCTACCACTCGTTATCCGAGTTGGGTATCCCAACTCCCATAAAAAAGATTCAGTCAAGATAAATTCTAGCAGCATAACCTTACGCATACCAAACGTGATCCATAGCACTCCTCTACCATCCATTTTATAGTTTTTTCTTAGTGATTAGTTTTCCAAACCCTCATTAGATTCTTTTTATTAAATTTAATTAGGATAAACCTCCCCCGTACACATGTCGCCCGATCCCTTAGTTGCACTAGAAAAATCAATTTATTAATTAATTAAATCTACCTATTTCTCTCACCCACCTAAAAGCGTTCCTAAAAATGCTCACCGGTGTCGCTTTATTCCTTTACATTTATTAAATGACTGACGCCTTTCTTAAAACCCAATTGAGTTCACAATTAGAAGGTTCCAAAGACTAGATTCCCTACTATGTTAGACATTCCCCTTTTTCTTTAAGTTTTCTCTTTTCTTTAAGATCCCCCTTTTATCTAAGTTTAGAATTAGCAAGTTTAGACATAAACAACAATTTACGCTTTTAATAATTTAATCCTTCATTAGACTTTTACTTTAATTATTATTTTTTGAATTTTCTTTACCCCCCTTTTTTTACATGTCCATTTCTTGTTTTTGTTCACATGTTCTACTTAGACCTATGTTTTAAATTCACTAGGCTTGGCACAAATTTTTAAGGGAATTTTTTTTTTTACTAAATTTACTCATACCATCATTCATTTTAAGGCCAACCAGGTCCTAAGGAGGCATAATTTTTTCTACCACTCGCTATCCAAGCTGGGTATCTCAACTCCCATAAGAAAAAATCAGTCAAGATAAATTCTGCGAGCGTAACCTTACGCATACCAAATGTGATCCATACCACTCCTCTTCCATCTTTTTTATAGATATTTTTTAGTGATTAGTTTATCAAACCCTCATTAGATTCTTTTTATTAAATTTAATTAGAATAAACCTCCCTCGTACACACTTCGTCCGATCCCTTAGTTTCACCAGAAAAATAAATTTATTAATTAATTAAATCTGCCTATTTCTCTCACCCACCTAAAAGTGTTACTAAAATAGCTCCTCGATGTCGCTTTATTCTGTTACATTTATTAAATGACTAACGTCTTTCTTAAGACCCAATTGAGTTCACAATTAGAAGGTTCCACAGACTAGATTCCCTACTATGTTAGACATTCCCTTTTTCTCTAAGTTTCCCTTTTCTTTAAGTTCCCCTTTTTATCTAAGTTTAGAATTAGCAAGTCTGGACATAAACAACAATTTACCCTTTTAATAATTTAATCCTTCATTAGACTTTTACTTTAATTCTTAATTTTTGAATTTTCTTCACCCCCTTCTTTTTACATGTCCATTTTTTTTTTTCACATGTTCTACTTAGACCTATGTTTTAAACTCACTAGGCTTGGTCCAAATTTTTAAGGGAAAAAAAAATGTTATTAAATTTACTCATACCATCATTCATTTTAAGGCCAACCAGGCCTTAAGGAGGCATAGTTTTCTAGGTACTAGGTTTTTTAACTTACCAGGGTTAAACTCGTCATGTGCCCTTCAAGATGTAGCACGTGCTCCAAGGGTGTCACTCACTTGAATTTATGTTTTATTTGCATTCCATGCCCTTTAAGATGCACTACGTGCTCCAAGGGTGCCACTCGCCTTTTAACTGATTTTGGTAGACGTAAAAAACCTGGAGTCAATACTCCGTCAGGTGACCTTGTGGGAGACTAAAGGCCTCTAAGGAATAAGGTCCATACCTTATTTTGCGCCCCTTAGAATCATCGTGAGCGACTGTCACAGTCTGCCCTCACGACATCGTGGATCTCTCAAACTAGGTAATTATTAACCTACAGTTCGAGCCACGATGAGAGTCCTAGTACACTATGGGAGGGTTGTTGCCACACCTCTACCTCAATGTCTCTGGTTGTCGTGCGTGGCCCCTTTACTCCTAATGTGAGTCTGGTTAGCAAGCTACCGTGAGCCTGCATCCACTAATGAAACGTGTTAGCAATAACAATCAACATAAAAATATCTAGTGATATGTCACATATGTAATATCAAAAACATTCAAACCATAACAATCCACTCGTTGACTCGATCAAACATCCAAGGAGAGCCATCGATGCCATTATCATCCTCATAAATGGTCTTCATCGAAGATTCTGAAGGCTCAATGGCTAAAGTGTTGAGAACACGAAGCTTTTGGGCATGATGATACTGTGACTTAACATGGAGATATTGTTCCATGTGTGTCCTTTTTCTCTAAACCCGTGGGACAAATATCCATAGTTCTTTTTAATGACACATGCATATTGAAAGGGAAGACTTTTGTTCTCTTCAATCTCCATAGTAATGTAACATCCCGCTATGGCGCACTGACAAAACTTATTCTTTGAGGACACTTGCTTGCAAGTGATCTGGATTTTTATGATGATGAACCACTCAACCTTGATGATGATGCGTCATGATTTATGACAGGATGTTTTACTATTGCTATATGCAGGTGCTATTGACTCAGTTTCATTGAGTGTGCAGTGTTTCGGACCTTGAGGATGCAGAGACATCGGTGGAACTCCCTTGGACTCCGGATTGAGTCAGGGAGTGGGCTATTTGAGTTGTTTTCATTTACAGTGATATTGTGTGGTTTTGATGATATGCTATTGATTTCATGATATGTTGTTGACATGATCTGACATGATGGTTGATGATGCAGGCTGACGATAGCTTGCCGACCAG
>JASDQU010245339.1:59731-92685 GCA_032191745.1 Picea mariana | reverse complement strand
GTGATTAAGGAGTAAATTAAGGAGAAATTTAAGAAGTGATTGAGGAGTAATTTAAGGAGAAATTTAAGGAGTGATTAAGGAGTAATTTAAGGAGTAATTTAAGGAGCGATTTTTGGGAGTGAGAGAATTGAGTCTTTTAATAATTAAAAAGAAATTAATTTTGGAGAACCAGAGGACACTTGGACGTCAGAGAACGTTTAGAGGGTTGTCATTAAAAATTAATTAATTAATGATTTATGAATTAGGTCAGTCTCAAAATTCTATAAAAGGAGGGGAAAGGAAGGAAGAAGAGGAGGAACGGTTAGCGTAACGTTACGCTACCGAATTGTGGCTTGACGGGTTGCTTGTGAGGAGTTGGGTATATCTCAGCTGTGATTGGAGTGGTAGCTCAGCCGTGGAGGTGAGCTGAGACGCTAGACTATCTCTGGTTCTTGTGTGGCCCCTTTGCGGCTCGGGGGGCTAAGGGGGAAGAAGAGTACCCCTAGCGTTGGCTGGGAGGTACCGGTGAGCTTTTTACGGTCGGCAAGCGGGACGCGGCACGGAGCGAGGGAAGCGGCACAGTGCGAGGGACGTCTCTGAAGCGGGCGAGTGGCAACGGTATGATTTTAATGGTGAAGTAGAAAGCAGTTTTATATTCGGAAAAATTATTGTCATTGGTGATAATATGATGAGATTGGTTGGCATTATAGTTTGCAATTTCGTTCTGCAATGATATTGTAGAGTTTATTTATATTCTGATCATGTGTCACTTTAGTTATGATGTCATGTGTTTTTGTATTGATATGAATTAGGTGATGTTGTTAATTTCTTATTTGTTAAAAAGAAAAACAAAATTTTTCGTATTGTACTTCGCTATTCATAGACATAACGAAGGGGTCGTCACATAGTAAATTTTATAAATTCAGATTGACTATTAAGGTTGTCCTTAAATCTTTTCAAATTATCATGACCACACGACGAAATGCCAAATGTTTCAACAACGAATCTCTTCCAAAATTTGGGTTGAAGAGGGGACGACATAAGAGCTTTGTTTTTGAAATCCTCCATGAATAGATTAGCAACGATGAAGAAGGAGGGAACCCATGGCTACCCCATATGTGTCTTCATAGATGTGGCCTTAGAAACTTAACAACTTGGATTTAAGACATATGCCAACACTTCTCAGTCAATGGTCTTATTGATCACAACTATGGCACTAGGGATAAGAATTTTCTTTAAAAGAGAAACAACATCGAAACTAACAAGGAGGTCACCTACAACAAGTGTGATATCTTTGATTTTGTTAATGAAGGAAGTGAAGTCCTTAACATAAGAACTGGTATTGCCAACACGAGGCTAGAGTTTCTGAGCCAAGTGTTTGGCAAGTTAATACGTAGGGCTTCTAATGGTGTTGACTATGGGTCTAAGGGGACACCTTCTTTGTGAATCTTAGGGAGGCCATAAATCCTTGGAGTGGAAGAACAATTGACAATCAATTTCTTTCTCAATATCACTCTTAGATTTTCTAGAGATGGAGACTTCTTTTGCAATCTTAGAGGGTTATACTAAGATTAGATCATAAATCTCACTATTATCAAAATGGTCCATTATCTTATACATATAATCTTTCTTGTTCTAAGAACAACAACATCTTAATTCTTGTTGAGGGTTTTAAGAGCAAGATATTCATCCTTACTCATGTTCATGTTTGTATCTAGGAAAATATTCATCCTTACTCGTGTTGGTGTCCCGGAATTTTTCTTTCCTAAAAATAGTCGACCTTTCAACTCACAGTCAAGCATTCCTCCCAGCCTTTGTTTCTTCCACCTTGTTTTAATGGATTGCCCTACCCAAAAGGTGCCCACATCAGCTAATAAAGAGCCTATATAAACAATGGATAATTGAGAGAAGAGGGTTACATACACCACTCATAAAATCCTATGACACGCCTATGACCTAGGGATCTCCGTGGTAATGTTATTTATATATTATTTTTTTTACATTTTAGTATTGTCCACGATGAAGATTTCCCCAATGAGGATCTCCCCATCCACTGTAAGATCGGAATACACTCACCTCATCAAGTTTTAATAATTCCAAACGTCCATTTTTCATTTCTGTTCTTAATTTTATGAATCTCTGCACTGTACTGACATGACTCTTCAATAAATATAAAATATTAAAAAATGTTTGTAGCCAGAGATTCCAACAATAAGCACGCACTCACATGAATGGTTTTTGGCCCAGATGTTTCTAGTGGATCTTACTTTTTAAGAACTGAGCTGTATATAGTATTCTTCAGTTGCACGCCTGTCTATACATTTTAGGTGGTGGTACAACAGTCTTCTCAATTAAAAACCATAAAAACCATTCTGTCGTGCATAGCTTCCTGTAGACCGTTCGATCGTTACCTGATTCACGCGTTCCGATTTTGATTTCTCTATAACCCAACTGACTCAATGGGAAGTTTCGTGCATCAATACTTTATTCAGACTTCACTCAGTAGTAGTACACTCCGTATTAATGATAAGAGAAAAGATTCTAGGATATGTTTCGCACTATCGAATTATTTATATTCACAGAATAAAGTGTCCGTATTTCACTGTTTGCATAGTTTGATAAGTACTTCTAATGTGATCTGGGCGACTCCGAATTTCTTGCCTGGCCTTGATCAGATAATCGAGTGGAAGATTGTAGCTGAAGGACTAGGTATGATGTAATTCAATCGGTTAGTTATATATTTTCTGAACAAATTTGCTGTGTAGGTTAACTGATCTACCAGGCTTAATTTTCTGCATTCCATGATATCAATAATTTGTTTATGTTTCAATTGGGTTCCTTGAATTTGAATAGGATGCAAACAGTTTAAGATTCTCGACAGGTATTAACATGAGGAATTGTTTTGATCTTCTACTGTTTGATGTTATAAACCAGATCCAACAAAGAGATTCTGGTGTTGTTGATCAGTCTAGAAGACAGGATCAAGGTTTAGAACAGCTTGGCTATTATGGCAGCGGATCGGTCAGATGGAGAAGATGTGGCAATCTTCTGCAGAGTTAGCATGGAAAAGAGAAAAGTATTAACAGAACCAACTCCAACCAAACGAACAGTACGTCCAAGAAAATTATCAGTTGTAGTCCAAGGTGAAATAAATGGTGGAGAAAAGCAATTTCCATAAAGAAGTTTTGCATTTTTAGCAAATGGTCCAGAGTCCCTCCATTAATCACTTCTGAGATGTTCTTATGAATATATATATATATATATATATATATATATATGCGTGACCCGAGAAATAATTAGTCTTTATTGGAACATATAATTATGTTGCAGGGAATATGATAATCTGCCATAGTCCATATTTTGCAATATGTTTGATATCTTTCTGAAATCTTGACTCCTGAATAATAATTATACAGAGATAAACTTCTATGTCTATCCTGTTTAAAAAATACCCTGTTCATTGGATAGTTTTTCATGGAAATCATAATATGATATCAGTGTTGTTTAAAAGATTTTAGGTTAATTCAGTGTTAAAATTCGAAGTTTACCTTCGTTTGTTATATATTTATATTAGTTGTTAATTTATACATTATCTCCTTCTACTGTTTACTATTGTTTTAAGTTGACAATGGTGTAGAGTAGTATAGTGTTGTAGTTGTAATGATAACAGTAGTATGGTATATCTATGTGGTATTTTCAATTTTTGAGTTATAACAGTGATTTTTATTTTTTCTATTAAGTTCTATTAATTGAAAAGTTTAATGGTTTTTAGCATATTGTATTTTTCCATATTTATGATTTCAAACTTTGTTAATTGAAAATTTTAATGGTTTCTGACATATTTTCAAACTTTGTTAATTGAAAATTTTAATGGTTTTTGACATATTGTATTTCTTTTTCCATATTTATGGATTCAAACTTTGTTAATGTTGTTGTGCTATGTCCACTCCTCAAATGTAAGGAGTAATTGAAAATTTTAACGGTTTTGAATATATTGTATTTTTTTTTGTCATATTTATGGATTCAAACTTTGTTAGTGTTGTTGTGCTATGTTCATATATCAAATGTAAGGGATCATGGGTCATTGAAATTTTTACATAGTGTTAGGAAAAGCAATAAAGTTAGAAATTTTTTGTTTAAAATATAAAAAGGGTTAGAGTATTAAAAATGGCTAAGTTATATGAATGTAGAGATCACCAAATAACAATTTTCCAATAAACCACCATAGATTCATCTTAAGTTCAGATCTACCATAGATAGAGGCATCAAATCAATTGAGGTGCAAACTATTTTTTAAAGTATAAAACATGACTCACCTTTAGGTCATGATAGATATGAGTTAAGATGATCTATGTTGGTTCTTAAGATACAAATATGTCATGTGTCAACTCCATGTTGAACACCTAATGAATTACACATGTCTCTCATGCGAAATGTTTTAAACATACTATTTTTCTAGTTTTAATTGTTATATATATATATATAATTGATACTAATTTTGTTTTGGTTTTTGATATTTTTTTATCAACTTTGAAAAGTACTTTTTTGTGTAATAAAAAATTTTGTAATTTCAATTGATATATATATATATATATATATATATATATATATATATATATATATATAAAGTGAAGATTGAAATATTTTATTTATGACCCACATTGAATATTTTTTTTTATTAATTTTTTTTTAATGTTACATGTCAACTCCATATTAAAGCATTGAAGGAATTACACCTCCCTCATACTGTGAATTAGAAAGCTCTTATCAATGAAATACTATTTTTTTATTTTCAATTAATCTTACTCTTTCACTCTCCATATAAAAATGATGATACAAAATTATTTTACTTAAGGTGGATATTGAAATATTTTATTTATGGCTAAAATGGAACAATATTTTTTTTGCTTTCAATTACTCTCACTTTCTTTCTCTCTCTCTATAAAGTTGATATACAATTATTTATTTAAGACAGATATTGAAATATTTTATTTATGGCCCAACATTGAAATGATTTTTTTTATTAATATTTTTTTAAATGCTACGTGTCAACTCCATGTTGAGCACGGAATAAATTACACATCTCTCTCATAGTGGATACTAAAAATCTCCTTTCAACCCAATCAACAACAAAAAAGTATGTTATACCAATGAAATGAAAATAATTTACATATAACCTACACTATCAAATTCATAAAAATCAAAATATATATTAAATACACAATATACAATTGACCCTATTATGAGAATATATTTTTTTTCCAAACAAATAAACTTATACTTTATATTTTAAAGATGATTGAATATGCATGAAAAATTCTATATTGGCACTACCAAATTCCAAGCTCTCTACTTTGAAGTTTATTATTGTATATGCATTCTTCTAGAAGCAGTGGGATAAAAGTTACTCACCTTTTACAAATGAAAATCATATGGTCTAAACTAGTGCATTGGCTAAAAATACAAATTGCATTCTACATCAATCTTAAAATCTATAGATTCAAAGACTAGATGGCTTTGAGTTTTTTTTTTTTTTTTTTAATGTTTCTTCTTCATTTGATTTTTCTTAATTAAATTTACCTTCTTAAATAGTTAATACCTCTTTTGAAAGATTGTCTACTTTCTTGTTAAATTCTCTACAAGCATGATTAAATCCTTTATGAAATTGTTTCTTTCTTTGTTGTTAAATTGTCTATACACATGATTAAATCCTTTATGAAATCGTCTCTTTCCATAGATACTATTTTCATTATAGGATATAACTACTAATTTATTTGTCTTATTCCTCCCTTTTTTCTAATCATTTCTAATCAATCGTGAGTTTGAAATAACCCAAAACTTGCATTAGATTGGGATTTCTCATTTTCTCATGCAATTTGGAATGGAAAATCGATAGTGTATAAAATTTAACCTTATTGTTTGTCCCCAACCCTACTATATATTTGAATGTAATAAAATGATTTTGTTTCAAGTAGAAGATGCCACATGCTCCACATGTATTGAATTTCCTTGATAAAAACCATAAAAAAACCCGAAAACAAAAATTTGCCAATTTTTGGATTTAGTAGAGTTATTGGCCTCTTAACATTTTTAGGTTAAAAAACACCTCTATAAGAATTTCTTACTTGGTGAGAGACGTGTATAGAAAGTGTTTCCTTACCTTGGAATAACATATGATTTATTGAAATCCAAATAGACTAAGTTACAATATAGGGTAGTAACTTATCTTTTAATAGTGATCTATCTCTATACCATCCCTCAAAGCATGGTGTAAACCACTCTTGCACCTTCATGTTTTCCTTTATCTTCAGTGAATTTAAAAAAATCCACCCATACTTATAATCTAAATGGGAAATGAACTAGTAGATGATTTGTGTTCTCCTCTTGAATCTTAAACGTTGTGTATCTATTTGGTACTTTCCATGATCACTTCAAATAATTTTGTCGAGAAATATTTTTTTTAGATAAAGAAAACCAAACAAAATCCTTGTTTTCATGAATTTCATAAGGATTTTCAACATTATTTTTTATAAAAAACATTTCCTCTTCCACCTTTACCTTATACCTGAGTTTTGTGTATAATCATCAACTATTTACTCTTAGATGAGATAATTTTTTCCTTTTTTTATTGTATTCTTGTTGCACTATGTTTTAAAATATGTAAGAATTGGGTCTACTCTTCTGTATTATCTCCTTGGACATCCAATTGTAAGGAAAATTTCCACCCCCGGTTCCATATAATGATGTAGTTTAGGTGTAATGTACTTAGCAAGGTACCTAGGGAGGATAATATGGGGTACCTAGAGAGGTATACAAGGGGGATAATTAAGATAATGTGACGATAATCATGGAATAGACTCATTTGGCAGTTGGTGGGTAATAATCATGCTTACTAGGTAGTTAGAGGGAACAATATAATAATAAGGAGTGGTTGACATAAACCCGAAGATACACTCATGATATGTGTGTGTGTGTGTGTGTGTGTGTGTGTGTGTGTATATCATTGTATTGATACATGTTATATGTTGAGGATTATAATGCACAAGCATGGGTTGTGGAGTTATTATTTTCATAAAGTGTAATTGATGACATTACCCCACCTTTCAACATTTTCTCTACATTCTTCTCTTGTCTATTGTGTGGATGCATTTTAGTTATTTTGAAGCTAAGGATTATATTCCATTTTGAAGCTAAGAATTATATTTCATCTTGCATTAGAGCCAAAAAGGCACCTAGTATAGAGGTACCTAGACCACTAAAATAAATGCATAAAGATATTCAAATAGCACAAATTGAGTGAATAATGTAATAGTTTGACCCCATGTTAACATTTCTCTAGAATGGATGGATACAACAATTGACTGCATTGCTTAGTAGGTAATATTATATGACTTCCACTCATGTTTCAATTATGAAACATGAAAAAGGTTATAGAATGTAATCTACCCAGGGAAGATAATATGGGGTACCTAGGGAGGTACTTGTTATTCCTTGACATGAAAATATGACCATAGGATTTTTTCACTTGTGATTTTCATCACAATCAATAGTTCCACATATGATATCTATGGTTTTCCATGGAAATTTGACCACATATGCTCCCTACATTTTCTCAATTAAATCTCATTGATGATTATGTTTATGAGGCTTGATATATTGTACATTATCATATTTAATTTCATTTCTTGTATATGATGATGGTATATCATGTACTTGTCATGAACATGGTGAACATTGGTTAAGTCTAATAATATGTCATAATGCTCTAAATTGATGTTATTGTCCTTGTTTTTCCATGGTGGATCATATTCATCCTTAAGATAAGTGTTGTCACTAGATTGGGTTGATTTCTACTACTGGAGGCCTAGGAAGGTGTATCATGTCTATAATCCTAACCACACATAACATGTTACATATTTCTCATTTTCTATTTTCCCACTCATGGTTGGTTGTCATATGTCATACCAAGGTTCATGCTTCATAGTCCCATGAGAAAAGCCACATATTAAGAGCTATAAGATTGAGGTTGATGTAGTGAAGTAAAAACAAAAATCAGAAGATAAAACCAAAATATTGAGCTATGCCGCCTCATTATAAGGTCAATGCCCCAATTCCCATGCTTAGTTAAAATGTGTATCTAAATAAAATGGACTAATAAATAAGGAAAAAATGAAAGTAAATGGGTAGTATGAAACGATGCCAAGGAAATGGTAACTCTATGCCAAAAGCATTCCCTAATCTTTAAAGTCAGTCATATGGATGAATATATTTAACAAACCTTACTTGTCTATGCAATTAAACTCATGAAGTTATCCACCAAGTCATATCATCTATCACTACACATGTTCCTTACTTAGTGGCACATGAACTACTTCTTTTCTTAGGGGTTGTCACATGTATTAATGGTTGATGTTATCCCCGCCATGTTTTAACTTAGAAAATGGTATGAATTATGTGATTTATTATGAAATTAGAAGACGATACTTAATTTTTCTCTACCTAATGGTACTTAAATTTTGACATGACACATTATTTATGTTTCATTGAGATTCATGTACGTGCCTCAATATCCATGTACTTTCATTAATATATATGTACCTACATTGGGATCCATTTCTACTTTGGGATCTATGACACATGTCCTAGGATCTGTGACATGGGACTTGGGCATTGTGAGACTTTCCTAGGGTGTTGTGAACTACATGGATCATTATTATTTCTTCCCGTTATCATTGAGATTGCATTGGGAGATATGATAGGGATGTTTCATGCTTGATAGAGGTCGTTAGAATATTTTATGGAGGTCATTGAACACTTTAGTGGAGATTTTTCACCATGGAGGAAACTTCTAGAGAAACTTCTAATGCTAATGAAACTTCATGTCTCACATATGTGGAGTTTCTTCATCACTTGAGTAGGATGACTTGGTTGAGGAGTTGGTTATCTTGGTTGTTGATATTGTTGGCTTGATTTTATGATGTTGTTGAGGACCTTTTGACTCCTTCCTCATTCATTGTGGACATATGTTTATAGGAATCATAACCACCTTATATTATGTTGTATTTTGTATCGTATCTCCATAGTTAGTTGAGGAAATAATGGTTCTTCATATTTTTCTATGCTATATATTTTCTATTGAGAAAAATATAAGATATCTTACCTATATAATATAAACACATCTCATTGTGAACATTGCTAGAATATTGTGGAGAAAACACTTTGTCTACTTTTCTTAGTTATTCTATGGATGGTTAGCTAGAGCGCTCTCTTGAAGATATTATTTATATGGATTCTTTGCAAATGAATGGATGTTCGATGGATTAGTGGTCTCGTGTATAAATTTTATTAGTGGTTCTCTTTAATTTTTTTTGGCTATTTATTTTGAAATTTGTTAAGTGTGATGTTGATTCTCTAGTGTTTGTTGTGTTCCCTCTCCTCCTTTCTTGATATGTATCTTCTCAAGACTATTTGAGGATATTCCCCTTGATCATATTGAAGCTTGTAAGGATACTATGATGATTTGGTAAGGTTTGAAGTGGTCAACCTTGAATATCATTCTAGCCTCACTTAAAATTTCTTAATAGGCACGTATTAGTTGACACCATATGCCAAATAAATAAGCCAACCATGGGTCTCTTCATTTTCTAGTCAATCTTAAATTAAAATCCATTTTTATTTTTATTTTTTTAAGTAGATCTGAAATTATATAGAGTACACTTCATTTTCATCCATAAAAACCCTAGACATATTGGTCAATTTTGCATGCTTTGAGTGGGAAAATATTTGTTTTCCAAAGCTTATCTTGCTGGCCTACATTTCTACATCAAAAAGAGAAAAATGATTGATCTTTACTCGGAGTTATGCTCCTTTTCATTTTTAGGTTATCATGTTTCATTAAATTTAGGGTTTACATGTTGTTGTATCCTTTCAACCCTCACTTAAAAACATGTTTTAAGTTATAAAACTTTCAGCTATAATTTACTTGCTTCTTATTCATTTTCATGCATCTTTAAACATGTTTTATAACTACACAGAGTATATTTTAGATATGGAATGTTTTGGGAATAAAATACACCTGATAATCATCTCATAAATGTTGGAACCTTAGGTTCTAAGGTGTCATCACACTTCTCCTAGAATTAGTCAGTCGGTTGCTCGACCAACATCTAGAAATAGTCGATCGGGTGATCAATCAGATATATACATCAATTGGTAGAGTATTTGAAAAGCCCGTCGATCAGAAAGTTGACTAGTAGTCGAAGACAATCGATTGGTGAATTGACCAACCAAGAAATCGACTATGATTTGGATGCATGGAAGGTCGGATCAAGCATCCTTAATGAGCAAACTAGACAACACATATTTGATAGATTCAACTCTAACCAATGAAGATTGTATGTTGACAAGATCTTCTTGATTCCAAGGAAGTTGGTTATATCTTGAGGATATAAATAATAGACCTGATGGGTCATTATCATGTGTGTTATATTTCAATGTTGAACATGGTGTGCATGTTCAATATGCATTGTCATTTTTTGGTCACAATGCATTGCTCTTAAGTGTTTTAAAGGGGTCTTTAGACACCACCTATTTTCTTTCAAGGTTATTCCTTTTCAATTATATATAGTTTTGTTTGTTTTTTTCATATTAGGTTACACACAATCCCCAACATTGAATCAGGGAGAATGGTTCTAACCTCACTTATTTTTCACAAATCATGTCGAGCTAGATCTATTTGTGATTGAGTCTAGGTCGATGATTTGCTAACTGTAACTTGTGGAAACTAATTATATTTTTTAGGATATCGAATATGGATTCAAAGGTCGATCTTGTTGTTCTCAATGGATCAAATTATGTTGTATTGACACCAGACATGGAAACCCTACTGAAGACTAAATGACTATGTAAATATATGAGGACTATGATTGCATATCTGATAGATGATGACATGAAGTTTGTTGTTGATGAAAAGAAGGATGAGGTTGTGGGGGTCATCAAAACCTATATCTCATGGGATATTTGATTTCACATGAGTGGAATTGACTTCCCTCATCAAGTCTGGAAGAAAATGAAGTATCTATTTCAAAAATTTGGTGAAATCCATGTCACACAATTTGAGAAAGATTTGATCACTTTTGATCCTCATTCTTTCGATATAATTGAGGAGTGTTTGTCATGTGTGAAGGAAATACATTTAAAATTGGGAGAATGTGGAAAGAGTTATCAAAAGAAAGATAGACAACTCATCAATCCAGTCCTAATGAAATTGAGAACACCATTAAATGTGTCTTTTTTACTTTTTGCACCAACTGGTAGGCACATAAGGAATATGTTAAGGACTACAACTTTGAATCCTTTTTTTGATGAATGGTTACAGATCAACATAAATTTCTTGATGAAGGAAATATTGGAAGGAAACACTAAGCTCACATTCTCAAAGGAAATGGAAAAGTGAATCATAAGGAAAGAGGATGTTTGATACCCCTATTCAAAGATGTGGATGCCTCAACCAAAAAACTAAAGGGAAGATAGATGCACCCTCTTAGAATTTAAAGAAGAAGTCATGTCAATATTTTGATGACTTAGAGGATAAGGTCAAACGTCTTGAAGGAGACATGTTGATTATTCACCAAGCCACTAATAATTTAACCTTCCAAATCATAACTTCTCAAGAAATTATTTCTCATTCTACATAGAATGAATGGGTAGTCAATTTTGAGTGTACTCGTAATATTTCTAAGGATGTTTCCTTGTTCATGTCCTTAGATAAAGTTGTGGAGAGAAAGATCTATGTTGCTAATGAATTTTCTCTCAAAATTGATAGTCATGGTGATGCTCACCATTGACATGGAAATATTGTCAACATCTATCATGTATTGAACCTCAGTGTCAATTTGTTGTTAGTTTGTCAATTAAAGTAGACACATAAGTTTGTGGAGTTTTGGCGATATCATTTCTTTGTCTTATATTTAAAGAAAGGTTGGTCGATTATCACCAGAGGGTTTCCGGACCCAAAGGAAAATTTGTATAGTTTTTGTGAGACAACTTGACCCAAGTCTTAACCAATTTCTCTTAATTCTCACACTAATGAAGGAATTCAAATTTTGCATGAACAACTCACACACTTAAAATTTCTAAGTCTGTAGTCGATGGAAACTTAGAATATGGTTTTTTATCTACCTAAATATTTCACCCCTAATGGATTCTATAGAGAATGTTTGTTTAGAAAGCATCACGAGGAACCCTTTGACTCACATAAAGAGTGGTAAGTACAAAACCTTCTAGAGTTGGTCCACGGTGATGTATGTTGCATCAATCTATTAGCCTCTTTCTCATATACAATCATTAAGTCCTAACATACCAACTTTATATATTTCACATTTAAGGATATAATTGTTATCCTAAGTGTGTTTATATATTCCTGTATTTCATCCTCCTATATTATCTCCTGATGAGGTGTCAATGTGATTTAGATCAGATGATGGTGGTGAGCATGTGAATTCCACCATTTTTCCACTTCTTGTGTCTCTTGTGTATTCTTGCTCTGATGATATTATGTATGTTATAATTTTTCACAATCTACCTTATAAAATTCAAGATATATTTTTACCTATATTGATCATCTCTTTCATTTCACTTGGGTTTATTTCCTAAAAAAAAGAATCATGTCTTTGAAAAGTTCAAATAATTCAGGGCCTTTGATGAAAATCAATTTGATCTACTTTTCAAGTGATTGACATGAGACAATGGCGATGAGTATTTGAATTGAACTTTTTAAGAATACTTTGTTCAATATGGTATTGACTAAAAGAAATCAGTTCCTCATACCCCTCAACATAATGACATTGTAGAACATAGGAATCAAATGTTAGTAGAAATGGCTAGATGTCTATTGCAGGCCAAATAATTTCCTCCTTACTTCTGGGATTAGGTTGTTTAATGTTCAAAATGTCTTTTCAATCACATCTTGAATCGATATGTTCCTTATCTGACTCCAATTGGATGATGGTGTGGAAAAAATCCCTTAATCAATCACCTTTATGTGTTTGGATGTGTTTCTTGGGATTATATTTTTTATGATTACAGAAATAAATTGGATGCAAATATTCATGCTTGCATCATGATGGGATACTCTGAAGATTATAAATCCTATCGATTATTTGACCCTGTCAAATGGTAGATCACTATCCAAAGGAATGTATAGTTTGATGATAAGTATACAAGAATGAATTTGTCGAATGCCTCATCTAGTTTACTACATTATGGTCCCTTTGATGTTGTCTCTGACCATGGTGTTCCTATTATGTTTTTCAATCCTCCAAATAGACAGTCAAACTGTGTTCCTTCTTTGATTGGGACGTCGACTCCTGAGTCAACTAGTCAGTCGATTTGCGTTTCAACTAGTCTATCATCTCACTTGACTGAAACTATTCCAAGTTATGATCAAAATTTAGTAATGAACAATAGTTCACCTATTTCTTGTCTCTCAAGATGGGCTACAAAGACACTTGAATTTGTTGGTCTTGATGTCATTGATATTTATTCCAACCAACAAACTCTTAATGAGAAGAAACATACCATCATTGCTTTGATGACTCATGTGCTCGAAACTTCTGTTCCTATTACTGACTCATATAAACATGGAAAACCTTAATGGGAGCAGGATATCAATACTAAAATGGATTCGCTATTGAATAATCAAAATTGGGATTTAGTTCCTCGACCTCAAGGGAAGAACATTGTGAAGTGTCAATGTGTCTCCAAGACCAAATTTACTTTTGAATATGTTGTTGAGTTTCATAAATCCTTCTTGCTTGAAAACTGATTTTCTCAACAAGAATATATCGACTACACGAATACCTTTGCCTATGTTGTAAAGATGAAATATGTTCGATTGAATCTCTCCTTTGCTACTCATTTTGGATGGAATATATAGAAAATGGATGTGAAGAGTTATTTTCTTCATGGTGACCTATATGAAGATATTTTCATGGAACAAAATCCTATTTTTATGACAGATTCTAATATTTTTTGTTGACTCCATGATCTAGGAGGATCCAAAAAATCAAAGAGATCGAGGAGGATCCAGAACGCTAAAAAATTGATCTTCTCAAATGCTAATGGAAAACGGATTCATTGGATATATCTCAGAGAGATATTTCCAAAGGTGCATGAATCACCTCAAATGGATGTCATATGATAAAGTTATAGCCATTTGAATTTTTCAAGAAAATGACAAAATGGGAGTGCCACGTAGAAGCCCCACAAACTGCCACATGGACCATATGCACAACAAACAAGGCATATGATGATGTCAACATGACATCATCATGTTGACATGATATCACATTCTATTACCATGCGTCACTCATATTTGGCATTTTTTTGGTCCAATTGAACCTATTCGGAATTGAAATGTTGTAGGACGTACGGGTGACATGGCACTGACGTGGCATGACCATACAATATAGTTGGAAGGTGACTAGATACTAAGGTGGAAGATTCATACATTTAGGTTGCAAAATATGTGGTAGGATTTTGATGTAGGCAACAGGTGAACCAACTAGAGAGTTCCATGGGGCACTCTCTAATTCACCAAATTTGGCTAAAGGAATAAAATTAGTTGGGTTGAATGGGAGTCGAACCCATGAACTATGGGGGAATATTCCAAAAATATTCCAACGACTTCATACTATTCCACCTACCATTGTGCCGCATGCATTGGTTGGTTAGAACAACCAACAAAATTATATTTAAAGCTGTAACCATGAATCCCGAGCATATAGGGGGTTAGCTAGGCCAACTTACCCTATATAAACCTAACTCTAGATGACTACGAGAGATGATTTATTAGACCAAGAAATTAGTATTAAGTTCGTTTTGATATGGTTATTTGCTCTAAGAGAGAATTTTCCTTGTTTTGCATGCAAGAGGTGTTCCTATTTTGGATTTGTCTCATTTTGTATGCTATTGAGTTCTTTGGGAGAAGTATAGAGTGTTTATACTCATTTTTCTCATATTTTCGAGAGGAATCTGATGGTAATGTAAGTTCTATGATAAAGTGTTGTGTATGAAATTACTATTACCATTTGTCATGTATGAGACCCATAGTCTCATTATTCATGCAAAAGAGGGTCTTTAACCACCTGTTCATAACATATTCAAGTTTATACTCATTTTTCTTAGAATTTCGGGGGGAATTTAGTGGTAACCTTTGTTTCTGGGTTTGAGAAACATAATTGAAGGGTGTATTCAAATTTTTCATTGTAATTCATAATTATATCAAGCATTTGAGTCTTAATAAAGTGGTCTCACTCTTTGGAAGCGGACCAAGAGACGTATCCCAAGATAGGTGAACTCTGTTATCAAACTTTGTAATGATATTTGTTATTTTCTATCTTTATTTCTCTCTATTTTGGCACTCATTATTTCCTCGAGTTATCTATCAGTTAAAGAAGTTTTGGATAAATAAGTGTTTTCACGTGATATTTCGCAAATAGTTATAACAATCTTCATTTCCAGAATCTGGTTGGATGTCTAGTGTCTCTTTAAGAACTAATTGACATCTAGGGATTTTTGAATCACTTAAATTTTTGCTTTAACGTTTGAAGAAATATCCCATAGCTTGGTATGCTAATATAGACAATTTCTTTCTTCAACATGGTTTCCAATGTTGTGAATCTCATCGCATCTTATATGTACTACATACTCATGGAAATACCCTGGTTATTGTTGTATATGTTGATGGACTTGTCATAACTGGAAATAACATTAATCTCATTCTTAGATTAATGAAACAACTTGATAACTCCTTTCACATGACAAATCTTTGTATTATGCATTATTTTTTGGGTCTTCAAGTATTACCTTTATCTGACGGTTTATTCATTTCTCAATTGAAATATGTACTAGATATTTTGACACGTTTTAAGATGGAATATTGTAAGCCATGTGATACTCCTTTCTAGTCTAGAGTTAAGTGGAGTAAAACTTGTCAGTATTCCAAAGTTGATGCTACTATCTCTCAAAATCTAGTCTGAAGTCTTATTTATCTCACACTAGGATTTTAGGGGCTAGGTTTTGCTCACGGGATAATTTTCCATGGTTTTTCTAAAAAAAGGTTCATTATTCTAAAAATGATTCTCATAAATTCTAAAGGATAAAATTATGTTACCTTTAAAATGGCCAAAAATTTATACAAACAATATAAAATCCTTAGAAATTTTAATATTTTTACAAAATTATCGCCAAACATTTTATAGTTGGAATATGAAGTATTAGTAAGATTCACCAAGGTTTCTAGATTTTAAAGTAAATTTCCATCCTTAAAATAATCCATGTCTCACACACAATGGACCTGACCTTTGTTTTTTTATTACTGTGGTTTCTTGGTTTATGTAGGATCCCCAAGAAAGCCACTGGAAAGTTGTCAAAGGGACTTTTTTCTATCTCAATGGTACCACTCATATTGGTATCAAATATTGTCAAATTTTAGATTCATTGGTCATATTCATTGAATCTAACTGGGTAGGTGACAATGATGATTAGAAGTCCATTTTTGGCTATTTGTTTCACTTCAAAACTATATTGTTGGTTTGTTCATGAAAGAAACATAAGGTAGTATCTATGTCGACTATAGAAGAAGAGTATTGTGGCCCTGTTTATGTAGGAACAAAGGCAGTATGGATTCAACAACTCTTAGGTGAAATTGGGTTTCCTATACATACCTCAACTACATGCTATTGTGACAATGAGAGTGTCATTAAGGTTGTTGACAACCTTGTTTCACATAGTAATACAAAACATGTTGAGCTCCATCCTCACTATTTGAGATAGTTGTTCAAGAGAAACTCATCTCTCTTTTTTATTGTAGAAAAAATGATCAAATTTCTAATATATTTACCAAACCCTTGTCTGGAAATAATGTTATCGAGATCCATTCAATGCTTGGGATTGAAAAATATGCAATTGTAAAGGGTTTCTTGATGAATTTATGATGACGCACGTAACCCTCAACCCGCAGGTCGGAAGGTCTGCATCAAAAGGATCTTTCCCCTTTCACTGGCCCGAAGACCTCTCGGAAATGGCTCCTCTATTTCCTTTTTGGGAGATCTGCACCCACGGTCAACTTCAACAAATCCCCCTTGTATTCAGGAGATTGGACTTCGCACTTTCACGAATCCTGTGGTCAAGCACCTTGTCTCTTAATCTCTAAAAACTCGAAGCAGTCAATGCTTGACCTTTCCTCTTTCCCTTTCGGATTTCTCCTTATCGTGATTTCGGCAGTCACGATGTCAAGCAACTTGTTCCTGCGATTCCTGAAACCCAATTTACTGAAATTTCAATGCGTCTGTAATGTTGACCTTTCAATGCCCCTTTACTTTGTCGGGACTTCGGACTTCACGATATCATGAATCCTAATGCAAGGAACTCAGAACTTCACTTCATGAAACCTCGAATGGTCAACAGAATTGACTCCCTTGTCAAGAATGCACCACCTGTCCACTCTGTCGATTCCTATGGCCCACACAATCCTCTCGTTCCTTCGGGACTTCGTGTTTCGTGATTTTTCGATCCATGTTGCCACGATTACAGGACTTCCACTCGCAAAAACCCGAAATAGAAGTTGATAGGTAAATCCAACGACTCTTGTGGCTTGGATCTATGAATCTACTCCTTCTGAGCTTAGAAACTTTAGGAATACTTGTGGTAACTTCCCTGCTCCTCTGTGAGATCTGACGGCTCACGGGACTTCGTGAATTCTCTACAGATAATTCTGACCATCCATTCTTCCTCTCTCAAGGAATTCTGCATGAACTAAACAAAGTGTCTCTCTCCACGGAACTTGTCCTCCTGTGGTCCCACATCGCTATGCCTTCAATCAAACTTTCAAGGTGCTTGACCTCTTTCCTTCCTTCAACCCCTTCGAAGGTTCAAATCCTTCTGAGTTTCCCCACGACTTCAAGTCTTTCAGAAAACTCCTGATCACACTCCTTGCGACAGACCTTCAAACACTTCCAAGTGCTAAACTCTTTCCAATTATGCACACACCTGCAACAACAGTCCCTTAATACTTTGCTCAGGTCTACAACTCTGAGACTTCGCTTGGCCTATGCACTCCTTTCATGGCTCATGTGCCTAACTGCACTTCTGAGTGAATAAGAACAAAAGATATCTAGACTGAGCTTTCAGAGACAATCCTCTGAACCCTTTGTCAACGCACTCCTTGCAGACAATTCAACTGCACTCCTTGCAGGAACCCTTTCTCAGATAGAGAAACAATTGAAACTCATTCCTTTTCCCTTTCCTCTTAGATTTCAAACATTCAACAAGAAATCATTCATACATAGCATAAAATCAAATGGACGACAGAAAGAGTAAAATAACCATAAGCATAACATTTAGCATACATACATGGAGAATCAACACAATGCCATGAATTTGAATCAAAGTTCTTTTCTTATTAATTCAAATCTCTGTACATGGGTGTCTTCAAATTTCAATCCTCCCTTCTCAACTCTATATGCTCTTCGTGCTCTTATGTTACAATACACTATGAGGGTGTCTATATCCTGTTTCTCACTTGCACTCTAAAAACTGTCTAATCTAACATTCATTTCTATCTACTTGCATTAACTACTATAAATGCCTTCTACCTACTAAGGACAAGAGCGGATCGCTCAAGGTCCGTTTACATTATACAATTGTGCTCCTTTTTAATTATCTCATTTAAGATTGGCGCATTAATCTTCAATAAAATTTCAAAATTTGTGCTAGGTGCTTGTCCAGCTGTCTTTTGCCTCCACGCTAGCTCGCTTGAGATGCTCCTTCATCATACTCCCTTGCTTAAAAAATTTCATGGGCTCTTGTCCATGAGCTCATGCACTGTCTTTCCATGCCTCTGGATCTTCGCTTCTTTCTCCCAGCTAGCATCTTCAACTGGATGGCCCTTCCACTTGACCAAATATTCAAAGTATTGCTTTCACCTGGTCTTTTTGCTAACCCTTTTGTCCAGTATGCACTCCATCTGCGGCTTCTCTACAACTAGCATCTGTTTTGTCCACTGGACTTTTGATTGTTCATTTCCTGTCCCTACCTCCTTAGATTTATATGGGTACAAATCCAAGATATTGAATATCGGAGAAATTCCAATCCCATCGGGTAATTCAATCTTGTAAGCATTTGCCCCAAATTTCTTCAAGACCTTACATGGTCCGATTTTCTTCATCTTCAGTTTATTATATGTTCCTCTCGGGAACCTTTCCTTTCTCAAATGTGCCAGAATCAAGTTGCCAACCTCAAACTGAAGTTGTCTCCTGTGTTGATCTGTTCTATGCTTATATTCCTGGCTCAAATGCTGTAATCTCTCCTTCACCTAGCTGTGAAGTTCCTTCATCGCTTCTGTGAAATCTTCTGCACTAGTGCTCCTAGTTGCAATCTGTTCTAAATCTCTCAATTCATAAATTCATCTTAGCTGCATGCCATAGACAATCTAAAATGGACTTTTCCCTGTGCTTCTATTAACTGAGTCGTTATAAGCAACTTCCACCTATGGTAATATGTTGTCCCACTGGCTATGGTGTTCTATCACCAGGCTTCTCAGCAAGTCTCCCAGACTCTTGTTCACCACTTCTATTTGTCCATCCGTCTGAGGATGATAAGCCGAACTAAATGATAAGTTAGTTCCCAACTTCTTCCATAACGTCCTTCAGAAGTGCCCTATGAACTTAGTGTCTCAATTCAAAACTATGCTCCTTGGCAAGCAATGAAGTCGAATTACTTCTTTGAAAAACAGATTCACAATGTGAGTTGCATCACTGGTCTTCTGACATGGAATGAAGTGTGCCATCTTGGAAAATCTATCCACCACCACAAAGATTGAGTTAAAACCTCTTTGTGTTCTTGGCAACCCCAATATGAAATCCATGTTGATTGCATCCCACGGCCTCTCAGGTATGGGCAATGGTTGATAAAACCCTGCATTCTATTTCCTTCCCTTCGAATGTTGGCAAATTTTGCATCTATCCACGAATCTCTTGACATTTTCTCGCCTTCCCGGCCAAAAATATGACTCATTCAACTTTGCGAACATCTTGTCGTGACCAAAATGTCCTGCCAATCCTCCACTGTGTTTCTCCTTCAGTAAATTCTCCCTCATGGAGCATTTTGGAATACAAAGTTGATTGCCTTTAAACCGTAATCCTTCCTGGATCATGTATTTTGTCCATTGGCTTCTATCTCTGAGAATTGGATTCTCAGTTGCTTCGTATGCCTCCTTAAAATCTGGATCATCTCTGTACATGTCCCTGAGGTCATCAAAACCCAATGTTTTGACTTTGGACTCCTGCAACAGCAAACATTTCCTACTCAAAGCATCAACAACTTTGTTAGCAGTATCAGAAATATGTTTAATCATAAAAGTGAAGTTTTTCATATATTCAACCCATTTGACATGTCTATGATTCAACTTTTCCTATTGAGTCACAAACTGCAATGCATGATTGTCACTGTATAAGACAAATTCTTTTGGGATCAAGTAATGTCTCCATTTCTTCAATGCCTGTATAATAGCATAAAACTCCTTATCATACGTGGAGTATTTCACCTTCACTTCATTCATCTTCTCACTGAAGTATGTTATCGGTCTATCCTCTTGACTCAAGACTACCCCTATTGCAAATCCACTTGCATCGCATTTCACTTGAAATGTCTTTTGGAAATTTGGCAACACAAAAATTGGTTGTTCCGTGATTTTCCTCTTCAACAGATTAAAACTCTTCTCAGCCTCTTCTATCTAGTGAAAAGACTTATGTCTCTTCTTCAGTGTATCCATTATCGGTGAACTAATCCCACTGAAATTCTTGATGAATTTTCGGTAGAAACTAGCCAATCCGTGAAAACTTCTCACCTCAAAGGTATTCTTCGATGATGGCCAATTCTTCATTACCTCCACCTTATCTAGATCCATCCTCAATTTATCTGCAGAAATAACAAATCCCAAGTAAATGAGATTTGTCTTCATGAATGAGGATTTCTTCATATTTATCAACAACTTCTCCTATTGTAACCTTTGCATTACTGTAGCCAAATGTTTCAGATGCTCTGCCACTATTTTACTGAAAACCAGTATGTCATCTAAATACACAATGACAAATTTTCCGATGAACTCCCTGAGGGCTTCGTTCATCAACCTCATGAAGATACTCAGCGCATTTGTTAAGCCAAATGGCATAACTATCCATTCATACAACCCTTCATTGGTTTTGAATGTTGTCTTCCATTCATCACCTTCTCTCATGTGGATTTGATGGTAACCGCTTTTCAAATCAATCTTTGAAAAGAATTTTGCTCCACTCAAGCAATCCATTAGATCATCCATCCTTGGCAATGGAAATATGTACCTGATGGTTATCTTATTAATCACCCTTGAGTCAGTACACATCCTCCAGCCTCTGTCTTTCTTCAGACTGAGTACTGTTGGAGCAGCACATGGACTCAAGCTTTCCCTGACCAAACCTTTGTCCAACAAATCCTGGACTTGTCTTTTGACCTCTTCATTCTCTTGTGGCATCAATTTGTATGAATCTTTGTTTAGCAAACTGGTTCCTGGTATGAGATCAATGTGATGACTCACACTTCTAATTGGTGGCAATGAACAAGGTAGTTCATCCACTACTATGTCAGTGAACTCTTCCAGTAGTTCCTGAATCTCTTCTGGTAAATCATCCACTCTTGTGCTAGTCAAAACAATTTTGGTTTCCTGACCACAATGAATTGTGGATCCTCCTTCTTCTTCACCTCTGTAAGAAGTTCCTTCCCACTCATGAGAAGTAGAGTGTTGCTTACTTCTTGTTTCACCTCCTTATCCTTGATTGGCAGCAACATGTGAGCTCTCCCATTCTTCTCTAGGGTGTATGTGTTCGTTCTCTCATCATGAATCACATTCCTGTCATATTGCCATGGTCTACCCAGCAATAGATGAAAAACATCCATGGGAATAACATCACAGAGTATCTTATCATTATATCCTCCTATCTTAAATTCAACTAAACACTGTTTAGTGACAGTTACCTGATGTCCTTTTTGTAGCCACGAAACTCTAGATGGATTGGATGATCAATCATCTCCAGCTCCATCTTTTCTACCATCTCTATAGAAATGAGATTATCTGTGCTACCACTATCCACAATAACCTTGCATACCCTATCCTTGGTCTTGCAAGCAGTCCTGAAAAAGTTTGTTTCTTTGGACTGAACTCTCCACCTCCTTTTTTGGTGTCAAAAGATCTTCTTCCTTCAGCATCTTCTACCTCAACATCCCGCCTCTATGCTTCAGTGATCTGAGTTTCACCACTCTCTTTCTTTTTATCTGGACACTCGTAAGACTTGTGCCCATTCTTTCCACATGTGAAGCATGTTATTACTCCACCTCTTCCTCTTCCTCTACCTCTGGTACGAGGAAAAGTATTATTATCATCATAATCTCCTCTCTGCTCAGTATGTTGTCCTCTTTGTTCAACATATTACCCTCGCTGTGAGCTTCCACCTCTCTCAATTCGAGTCTGAGGTTTCTTCAAGTCCTCCTTAGGCTTCCGGTTTTTATCCTGGGCAAATGATTTGCCTGTAGGCTCACTTCTTCCTCGACCTCTTTGACCCTGCTTTTGGCTCAGCTTCTCTTCAGCCTTTAGAGCCATTTGATAAGCATCTTCCACCGTTCAGATGGTTATCATGCTCATCTCATCCTGAATGTTGTATCTCGAGCCATTCATGTAACTGGAAACTTTTTCATCATCGCTTTCCCGATGACCTGCCCTGATGTTCAGCTGGTAGAATTCTTCAGTGTATTCTTTCACTGTCATCAGATTCTGTCTCAGGTTCTGCATTCTCCTGAACAGAGTAATTTGATAATCTCTGGGGATGAATTTCACCTTCATCTTTGTGATCATTCTGTCCCGGCTCTTGATCTTCTGCTTGCCTTTGCAGCGTCTGTTGGCATGTAGTTCATCCCACCACAATGCTGCATGTCCCTTCATTCTAGTGACAACATGCTTGACTTTCTTGTCCTCTTCAACATCTTCATAGTCAAAGTATGTGTCCATAGCTCTAATCCAGTCTAGAAGCTCCTCTGCATCCAAATTTCCCTCATAAACTGGAATGTCCATTTTCACTCTTGCACCCATTCTTGCAATAGCTTTGATCAAACGTTCGTTTGCTGCATCTTTAGCTACAAATTCTTCCTTATGTTCAGCCTCAATTTCACTTTCAGAATCACTAAGATCCCCAGCACTGACTCTACGTCTCTGTGTTGTCTCCATGTCTTCAAGTTTGGCGCGTAAGTCACGCATCTCTCTCTCCATGGCTGGATCAGTCATCTGCCTACCCCTTCTTCTTGGCATTTCCCTCTCCTCTAGTGAATCGGGTGTGTGCCTATCCCTTCTCCTTGGCAGCATGGTGAATTCTATTTTTCTCTGCTACAGAAAGCAAAGAACCTTTCTGAGCTCTGATACCTAAAATGATGGTGCACACAACCCTCAACCTGTAGTTTAGAAGGTATGCGTCAATAGGATCTTTCCCCTTTCACTGGCCTGAAGAGCTCTCGAAAATGGCTCTTCTATTTCCCTTTCGGGAGATCTGCACCTGCAGTCAACTTCAAGAAATCCCCCTTGTATTCGGGAGATTGGACTTTGCACTTTCGTGAATCCTGCGGTCAAGCGCCTTATCTCTCAATCTCTGAAAACTTGAAGCAGTCAACGCTTGACCTTTCTTCTTTCCCTTTCAGATTTCGCCTTATCATGATTTTGGCGGTCGCGATGTCAAGAAACTTGTTCCCGCGAATCCCGAAACCTAATTTACCGAAATTTCAATGCCTCCATAAGGTTGACCTTTCAACGCCCCTTTACTCTGTCGGGACTTCAGACTTCAAGATATCGTGAATCCTAATGCAAGGAACTCAGAACTTCACTCCACAAAACCCCGAATGGTCAATGAATTTGACTCCCTTGTCGAGAATGTGCCACCTGTCCACTCTACCGATTTCTGTGGCCCACATGATCCTCTCGTTCCTTTGGGACTTTGCATTTCATGATTTTGTGAGTCGTGTTTCCATGATTTAGGGATTTCCACTCGCGAAAATCTAAAATAGAACTTCATAGTTAAATCCAACAGCTCTTGTGGCTTGGATCTACAGCTCTACTCCTTCTGATCTTAGAACCTTTATGAATACTCGTGGTAACTCCCCTGCTCCTCCATGAGATCTGACGGCTCACGGGACTTCGTGAATTCTCTACAGAGAATTCCAACTGTCCATTCTTCCTCTCTCAAGGACTTCTGCATGAACTAAGCAAAGTGTCTCTCTCCATGGAACTTGTCCTCCTGCGGTCCCACGTCACTACGCCTTCAATCAAACTTTCAAGGTGCTTGGACTCTTGCCTTCCTTCGACCCCTTCGAAGGTTCAAATCCTTCTGACTTTCCCCATGACTTCGAGTCTTTCAGAAAACTCCTGCTCACACTCCTTTTGGCAGACCTTCAAACACTTCCAAGTGCTAATCTCTTTCTAATTCTGCGCACACCTGTAGCAACAGTCCCTTAATACTTTGGTCAGGTCTACAACTCTAAGACTTCGCTCGTCCTGCGCACTCCTTGCACGGCTCCTGTGCGTAACTGCACTTCTGAGTGAATGAGAACAAAATCTATCTAGTCTGAGCTTTCAGATACAAACCTATGAACCCTTTGCCAATGCACTCCTTGCGGACAATTCAACTACACTCCTTGTAGGAACCCTTTCTTAGATAGAGAAATAATTGAAACTCATTCATTTTCCCTTTCCTCTCAGATTTCAAACATTCAAAAAGAAATCATTCATACATAGCATAAAAGAAAATGTACAGGAGAAAGAGTAAAATAACCATGAGCATAACATTTATCATACATACATGGAGAATTAACACAATGCCATGAATTTGAATCAAAGTTGTTTTCTTATTAATTCAAATCTCTGTACATGGGTGTCTTCAAATTTCAGTCCTCCCTTCTCAACTCTGTATTCTCTTCACACTCTTATGTTACAATACACTATGAGGGTGTCCGTATCATGTTTCCCTCTTGCGCTCTTAAAACTATATAATCTAACATTCATTTCTATCTACTTGAATTAACTACTATAAATGCCTTCTACCTACTAAGGACGAGAGTGGATCGCTCAAGGTCCGTTTACATTATACAAGTGCGCTCCTTCTTAATTATCTCATTTAAGATTGGTGCATTAATCTTCAAGATAATTTCAAAATTTGCACTGGGCACTTGTCCAGCTGACTTTTGCCTCAGTGTTGGCTTGCTTGATATGCTCCTACATCAATTTATTTCACCTTATGAATATCTGAAACTATGTGTTGATGGAGGGGGGTGATCGAACATGGGGTTCTAATCGTTAATCAAAATTATCTTGAAATCAGTTAGTCTCGCGGTCGACCAACCACTAGTACATTTGTCCCATTTTTAGACATTGTTTTGATCCCCATCTGATGGATTCTCATCCGACTTTCGAAAAACCCATTTTCCATATATTAGTCAAACCAGTTTTGTTGAACTCTTGATGCTCTAGTCATTTTTAGGAATTGAGACTTAATAAACTACCACATCGAGTGTGTGGAAATTTTTGTACAAAACAAGTGTTCATTGTTGATTTGGAAATAGGAGAGTACTTACTCTACACAAGTTTTCAATTGAGAATCTTTTTCTGACAAATTATTTGCATAAGGATTAAAGGGAATATGAGTTCATAAATAACCATGCTTTTAAACAATAATGCATAAGACACATGAACTCAAAATGGAATAATTATATGAAAATACAATAGAGAGACAACCGATGTTGGTAACGGAGTTCACCCCTATTGGGCTACACTTTCTGATCCATTTCAATTGGAATACAGATTGATTTCATTCCCTCTTCAAAATATGTTGGGACCTTCTCATAAGTGATTACATAAGAGATGCATTCTCCTTCAATGATGATTCAAGAAGACTACACACACTCATATCTCTCCATACATCAAGAACGATAATTACTTACATGAATAAGTCTCTCAGTACTTGGGAGAAGTAGCACTATGGCTCTCTATCTCCCCTCATTAGTTCTTCAATACTCTCCTTGTGCCCACCATAGGGATCACATAAGGAATTATATAGTTTTTCCTCACTCTCTCATAAAAAATAGCATTAATTCCTAGATCCACAATAATAGGATCTAATTAAAAGGAGGAAAAACAAGATCCATAAAAGTAGGATCCCAAACTATGTTCAAGCACATAATGGGAAACATCTAAAAACCACCCAAAGACTCTTCATCCATGTCCTTGATTCTCTCAACCTATAATTGAGAATAATGGAAAATTTGTGTGAGGTGGTTTCTCACATAGAAACCAATTTCAAAAATTATAATTTAATGATAAATACTTGATTCTAATTTATGTCACAAGTATTAATAATTTCACATCAAAAGTGAATAATAATGTATGAGTTTTTCCAAAATCCCATAAAACATAATTAAATGCATGAGTATCTCATAAAATCCTAAGAATGCATGAGACCTTTTTATCACAAAACATTAATAAAATGCATGAGAAAATAAAAATCATAAATGCATAAGTTCACCCTTTCACCACTTTGCACCAACTTCAAATCAACTTGGTGAAAAAATTAAAGTCCCTTCCATGTGTGGAGATCCGCCCAGATCAGGCCTCCCCAAACTTTTGGTCTCTAAAAGTATCAATTTTATCTCTATGCAAATGTCAAAAGGCACATTCCTTCAAGACTCCTCCCACATACTTCAGAATCAGAATCTAAATCCAACGTCTACAACTATTGCAAAGAATTGTTTTGGAAAAAGGTACATGCCTATCTCCTTCACCTCTATTCATCAGAGTTGAAATTTTGAAGCCCACATCTGCATAACTTTGCAACATGTATTTGATGACCTGTACTTCAATCTTTGGACTACCTTACTTGCCAAAATTTTATAATCATACTCATTGGTCAAGTTTACAATGAATGCCAATATGGCCTAGGAAAAACGCCTCATTCAACTGATTACATGATGTTTTCAATGAAGCCAATTAAGGCTTAGGCATGGACTAAAATGCCTCTCACTCTCTTCATCACTTAAGAGTGGGTAAAATCCCTTTTTACAAAGCTTAAATATCCAATCTACATCGGATTTATTTTTAAAACAACATTCCCTCAAGGTGTATTAATATTTGGGTTTCCTCTTGCGACAATATTTTTCAAATACAAAAGTGAGTTTTGTGCTCAAATACCATACAAGCAGTTAAATAAAATAAAAAATTTAATCAAAGTTATTTACCAAATTTTCAATCCTCCCATTTGACTTTGATCCATTGCTAATGAGTTGAAAATACCCAACAATCTCTTCGGTCCATGGAGATTTACTTTAGGTCACTCGCACTGGCATACAAAATTCCTTGGAAGTAACAATTACTTTGTAGCAATTCCCAATCTAGAAAAATTGACCTTCTTTTTTCATCAACTTCATGCATGACTCATTTTTCAAGGGGGCATTCACTTTGAACATCGACCATTCCCATGCAATAATTCTCAAATCTATAAATACAGTCCTCCAAACTTCGAGCAATGTTGTATATTCAATCCACAGTCTTCTCCACCCTTGGATACAGGTGAGAAAAAAAAAATGGGAAATTCGACCCATTTATGATTTGATGAAGAACAAATGAATGCCAAATGACTTTCATGGATTTCTCCAATAAGCACTAGAATTTATGTGCAACAACGATTGTTGATGATAATAGGACAAAATAAGTTATTTACGCAATCCTTCAATGAACAGATCACTGGTTTTTTGGTGAAGGTATTGTACAGGTCCAATAGACAATTATCAAATGTTACTGCATCTAGACTAGCTTGATAAATTGTTGCAACTACATCTTCCAACACTCCTACATCATGATATATGGATTTGTTTACAACAATCCAAGCATGAGGTGCCATGCTACCGACTATACCATCATTTCTTTCAATTGGAATTAACCCTCCTACCTTTTATGTGTACCCATAAACAATAGAAAACAAGGAACTATTCAGTAGTTATATACGAATGGAGCCAAATAATTTTACTGATGCATATACTTAGCTAGACGACTATATGTGAGTGAGGTAGATAGAAGGATGTCAGTTGAAAAAACTTGTGTAGTGCACTAATCATGAATTCATTATGCTTCACATTGTTCTCTCTGACACCTTGCTCATGAAGGTTGAGATGAAAACCGCTTCGCTACAGGAGCACATAGTCCTCCATGTCATTGTCATAGTCTTAGGAAGATGCATATGCAAAATTATAATGATAGTGGGCTGAAGAAAAATCAATTTGCAACACTAAACATATGGATAAATCCATTGAAGTGATGCATTAGGGGTTTTCCTGATTCTCTCGACACATCAAATATCAATGGCATCCCTTAGCGATGTTAATGGACTTAAGATGCAATGCAAATATCACAAAAATCCCACCATTTACAAAATTTAACATAAGATCCCACTCTTTGCAAACACTATCGAAAAGTGTCAGTTGTGCAATCACAGTCACTCATGGTGTTATTCCTCAATTGCTCGATGCCATCACTAAGAACAAGACACAACCTCATGTTGACAATTTTCATGGTCATCGATCAGGTCCTTTTTAAGATCATCATTGCTTAGACCTTTGACTCCCTAAACCTGACCACTGTGGCGGCTGTGGATTCGTATGCATGGTAAAAAGGAGGTCAACATACTGGTTGACGATATGTGTCTACACCGCGACTGATATCCCATCAAGTCCACTCTTAAACTGATTTTGAAAATCTTCCGCAACGGTTTGTTATCCCCTAAGCAACAATTGAAGAAGGGAACTCCAGTGGATATGTCATTCTCTCTCAGATTGGACGTGGGATGTCATAACTGAACACAGGACAAATATAAACTCCACAATTAACAGAACATAAAACACAAATCAATCTCTTATTATTAAAAGAAGATGTGGATACATTATGTATAGGCAGAGGCGGACAGTTGTGAGGTAGTTGCTAACAGTTACAATTATGCAAAAGATGCAGATAGTTGAACCATTGGATTAGTTAACATCAGATTAGTTAAGATTACCCCCTTGATCCAAAGGGACATTTGTCATCCCAAGCATCATTCTAAATTTTTCAAATTTCTCTCGACCCAAAGCTTTAGTAAAGATGTCTGGAATTTGCTCTGAAGTGGAACAATGATTGAGATGAATGGTTTTGGCCTCAATATGATGTTGAATCAAATGATATTTGGTGTTGATATGTTTGGTTCGATCATGGAATTTAGGATTTTTGGCCAATTGTATTGCAGAAGTATTGTCAACAAAGAGAGGCGTTGAAGTCATTTGTTTCTCCTGCAAGTCTTCAAGAATTTTCTGAAGCCAAATGATTTATTTTGTGGCTTGAGATGTTGCAACGTATTCCACATCAGTTGTAGAATCAACAGGAACTTATTGATTTTGTGATCTCCAGGTGATGGCTGCTGATCCAAGATTCATCAAATAACCTGAAGTAGACACCCCATGTTCTTTATCTTCACCAAAGTCAGAATCTGAATAACCAATGAGATGGAAGTCTAAAACTTTAGAATATTTGATGCCATATGATTGAGTGCCTTTTAAATATTTGAGCACTCATTTTTTTGTTGTTCAATGACCTTCACAGGGCTGAAGCATAAACCTGGAAAGTATTCCTACAACAAAAGTTATGTCAGGACGAGTAGTAGTAAGATAATTAAACTTCCAACAATCTTTATGTACTTTGTTGGATTTGCAAACTCACTACCTTCATTTGAAGTAAGCTTTAGATTCTTCTCCATTGGAGTAGAAACAGGATTACAATCCTTCATCTCAAATTTTCTCAATAGTTCTCCAATATATTTCTTCTGAGAAATAAAAATGTGCTTCGGTTTTTTATCTACTTCGATCCCTAGATAATAATGTAGTAATCTCAAATCTGTCATATCAAAAAATTTCTACAACTCCTTTTTAATAGATGCTATATAATCATCATTATTTCTTGTGATAAGAAAATCATCTACATAGACAACTAGATATACAACCGATCTTCCAACTTTCTTAACAAATAAAGTTGCATCATCTAGATTGAAATGCTTAGAATTCAACTTGAGAAGATGTTCAGTTAACTTTTCATACCAAGCACGAGGTGCTTGTTTTAAACCATACAATGATTTTATCAATTTGCATACTTTATGTTCTTTTCCTTTAACAAAAAAACCTTCTGGATGCAACATATAAACATCTTCTTTCAAATCTCCATTTAAGAAGGCAGTTTTTACATCCATGTGATGTATTTTCTATCCTTTTGAGATGCAAGAGAAAATAAGGTTCTAATAGTGCCCCATTTCACTGTAGGAGCAAATGTTTCTGTGCAATCAATACCTTATTTTTGTGCATACCCCTTTGCTACAAGTCTTTCTTTGTGCCTATCAAGAGAACCATCAGCTTTATATTTACTTTTATAAATCCACTTTCTACCAATTGGTTTGATGCCAATAGGAAGATCCACCAACCTCCAAGTGCCATTTTTAATAAGAGCATCATACTCTTTTTGCATTGCATATTTCCATTCATTACAACTAGTGGCTTCTTCAAAAGTAGTAGGTTCATTAACAGCAGAAAAGTTTAACTCAAATTCACCAAACCTTTTTGGCATTGTCTTGGTTCGTGTTGATCTGCGTATTGATTGCTACAATGTTTTCTCAGTTTCAAGAGCGTTTGAGATAGGTTCTTCAGGACCATTATTATCCTCCAATTTTTCCTCAGTAGGAACATTATTATCAACCAATTGTTCTTCTACAGAAACATTATTATCATCAAAAACATTGCTATCAACCAATTTTTCTTCATTCATTGATGTGGTCTCATTCTCTAGTGTTGTTGAAGGAAAAACCACAGACTGGTCTAGAATATGAATCACCCTTCAAGATGTGGGAGATCATTATCCCATTCATAATAAAACTTCTTGGAAGAGAATCTATCCAAATGATTGAGTTTCCTATCAATAGTAGAAGCATCTTTAGCAAATTCGAGAAAAACAACATCTCTTGAAATAACAAATTTCTTGTTTTCCTCATCATACAATCGATAAGCTCTGGACGTATTAGAATACCCCAAGAAAAGACATTTGCAACTTCTTTCACCCAATTTGTCGTGTTTTTGTTTAGGAATTAAAGCATAACATGGAGAACCAAAAGCTCTGAAATGTTGAACAACAGGAAGACGATTATACCACAATTCATAAGGGGACCTATTATTGATGGCAGTAGAAGGACAATGATTGTGAATGTAAATGGCACAAAGTATTGCTTCTCCCCAAAACATCAACCTGACATTCTGAAAAAACATCATTGACCTTACCATATTAAGCAAAGTTTTTTTCATGCGCTCTGTGACACCATTCTGTTGTGGAGTATAAGGAACGATGGTCTGATGTTTAATACCATTATCCTGTAAGTACTTTTCAAATTCATTAGAGGTGTATTCACCACCATTATCTGATCGTAGAGTGTCAATATTAAGTTGAGTTTCATTTGTAATCCATAAATGAAAATTCTTAAAAGTTGCAAAAACCTGAGATTTGTCTTTCAACAGCTGAACCCAATACATCCGTGTGTAGTCATCAATAAAAGTCAGTAGATATTTATTACCATTTGCAGATTGAATAGGCATGGGCCCACATAAATAAGAGTGTATGAGACCTAACTTCCAGGAAGCTCATGAAGTAGATCCATAAAAAGGTTGTTTACAATGCTTGCCTAAAATACAAGCATTACATGGAGAAATCTTTCTTGGAATAGTAGGAAGCCCTTGAATACCCTTGTTTTTTCATAATCTGGATAGTATGTGTAAATGTGTTGAACCTGCACATAATAGATCTAGATAAATAATAATACACACATTTGCAGAGAGAATTGGAGAAGGAAGAAGAAGAAGAGAAAGAATGGAAAGAATTCCCATTAATCATTATGAATAATGAATAATTTACACATGATATACTCTGTATATGTCAATGAGTTCGACTTGAGGTGAACCAAGTCGTCGTAGTGGTAGTCTAGAGTGATATAGACACACACCAACAATTACGAGAGTGAACTGTCACTTATTCTAGTCTCTCAGGCAGTTACGGGAGTGAACTGCCACCTAGTTGAGTTAACTACTCAACTAGTTTTTAGTTAACAGACTAAACAGAAAGTAGTGATGAGTTAACTCAAGGAATCAAGGATAATGTGCCACTTTGGTGATGATACCAAGGTAAGGTCAAATTATCATGGTGATGATCCCAATGTTGTATGGTGATGATCCCAATGCAACATCTAAACTCAACTCAACTAGTCAAACTGAAGTGTGAACTGAAAGAGAATATTCTCCAGGTGGAATATTCTCTCCTAAAATATAGGAGATTGGATAATGACTAATTATGACTAATGAACAAATAAAAAGCCTTCGGAAAAATAAATCCTAGGTGTGTGTGAAATAACTCCAATACCCCCCTTGAACATTACTATGATGAAAATAAAGATTGGGTCCTGGCAACGAGGCCATGTTGGGTACCTAAGTACATAAGATACACTGAAAATAAAGTGAGGAAAGAGGGAAAACCTCATGGAAAAAACCCTCCCTCAAGGTACAATGTATGTAAAAAGAAGAACTATAGTTGCTAGGCAACTGTGTCCTTCACTCCATGATCCAAATGGATCTTCACACGTGAAAGAACTTAGCGCCATGTTGATTTCAAGGTGGTGACAAAAGTGTTTAAATGATGCTTTCTTGGGTTATATTTCTCATGCATTTAATTATGCATTTGTGGGAAAAATACTTCATGCATTATTATTATTCACTTGTAATTAAATGATTAATATTTGTGAGAA
>JASDQU010245339.1:25065-38041 GCA_032191745.1 Picea mariana | reverse complement strand
TCGGGGCTCCTCCATGCATGGCAGGCCACCGATGGACAGGTCCTCCTCTATTATGCAAGTGGGCATCTCGACCACAGGCTCGGCCTCCCTTTCAGTTCACACGCTAGAAATCAGACCTTCCCTGCTGCAGCCACCCTTCTGCTCGGCGATGGTATCGAGTAGCATTCTCCTTTCTTCATGAGATTTTCTACGAAGTATTGAGGACGCCAAAGGCAAAGAAATCTCCAAATGATGCTTCCTGCGAAGCTGCTCCCTGTGAGCTTCCCAGGCTGAGCCGCGACGCGACCTAGCACGCTCACAAACCATTGAAACTAGATGGTAGGTGCAGGGAATAGTAAAAATCCGCGCAAGACTAGAAGTCCCCAACAAGAACAACAACCAATGTAGGTCCTGAACAAAACGTCTCAGCTGAATTTTCTCCCAGAACAAGGAGCTCTAGAAAGCTACACCAAAACGCATGGAGGAAATGGTGAACAGGCGAGCAAATATCATATCAAATTCATAACTAGGTTCCATAAAGATCTGTCCTTCCGTATCCATGATCGGACTGAGCTCGCGAGAGGAATGAAATTTCATGCGAGGGAACTCCATATTCGTACTATCCCTGCGATGGACGACCCCCATTGTTAATGCTGATGCGTGGGTGGCTGCCATCCGCAGTTATATCAGCTCTTAAATCTTCTCTGAGTGCGTGTCCAAGTGTCACCACCTCAGAGTGTTGTGTCACCCTATCCGGGTGGAGAACAAATATTATTAACCCACAAGAGCATAAATAATTATAACATGGAATTATATGATAAATTATGATAAATGACGTGATAAATAATGGTAGAAATGGATGAAATATGTGTCAAGAAATGGTATAAATAATTATAGTTTAGTGGCTCAAAATATCCCCCAAAATGAACTTGTTTCATGTCCTCATGCAACCCAATGCCTCTATATTAACCAAGTTACTATTCAATAACCAAGATGTTTACTTCAGCTCATGATAAAAAAAAAAAACTTCCCCCAAAACAATAGTTATTCAATTCTAACAATGTTGGTGAAGATGTTACATTTTTCACATTGACTTTCAATCATATATATATGAAGTTGTAGAAAAATAAGATATAAGTAACAACAAAATTTTCCTAAAAATCAAATCCTGCTAAAATTTTGCAAGCACAATTCTATGATATTAATGCTTCTTGATACAAAAAATCAAAGCAATTTGATGCATGGATTTTAAGATATCAAGAAAAATGGTTGTAAGTGACAGTGCATGATTTCTGAAATTTTACTAATTGATTTAGCTTGATATTTTCTAGGTTTGTACATATTAATGATATATTCAAGTTGTCCGAAAATCCCTTTATGAACTATATGAACGTGAAAGTGTATTCCTTAAATGAGGAAGAAATGAGAAAACATCCATTATGCATAAAAAATCCTCCCCTAAACTAGAGAATTACCATGTCCTCATGCAACTAGAAAACAAATTCAGGTGGTTGCTACAATTACTATTGAAACCTCAATTTGGTGTATAACAACAAGGAATAAGGGAGGTCTTGGGAATAAATAAGGATAGTAATGGGTGAGAACAAATATAATGGCATGGTCCTGATAGGTAAAGAAACGAAAAATACCCTCCCCCAAACTAAAATCTTGTATGTCTTTTGAAAAATGGAGAGTGGTAAAGAAATGGAAATAATGGTTTTAAAATATGAGTGAATAACATTGACTGTTTTTTCATGACATTCTCCTAAACTTTTAATAAAGTCAGAAACTTATGTTATTTTACCTCAAGTATTGCCTCCATGAAAGCGTGCAATGACGTGGATGGACTAATATTGGTTGAAGATGTTGTAGGATGAGTTGATGCTAAAAGTGATATGGAAGGTGGAAGCGATGCAAGCTAAAAGAAAGTAATCATAAAGTGTAGCATGGTTTCCTTCTCCCAAACAAATTAGTTCTCATGTCATCAAGATTTCTATAACACATTTCATTAGTAGCCTCAATGAGTAATTCATCACCCCAATTACCTCATTATATATAAAAGTGACAACATCATGTTATGAATTCCATGTGATAATAATGGATAAAAAGGGAATATAAAAGAGGATAAAAATGACAAGAATAAAAAGCATTCCCTATACCCATCAACTTTGGTTTCTATGGGCACAAAAATGGTGAGAATTAGTTATCTCGGTCTTTTCTTCTCAAGATCGATCAATTTCGTGGTGTTCATAATCATAAATAGGCCTCTTTATTCTACCCCAAAATAATAGAAGTGTTGTTAAAATGCGAATAAATGACAACTGATTGGGAAAAGCAACTATCTTTGGTGAAAGATATGAATCTTTGTAGAATAAAGAAATGATAGATTAGATGATACAAAATTTCAAATCTCAAATATCCTAAGATTTTTCTCCCCTGATATGTAAAGTGAATATATAGAACACATTAATAGATATAAACCATAACCGTCATTATCTAAAAACTGATGAAATATTACCCAAAGAACCATGAGTTCTAGCAAACCTTACATATGCAATAGTAAGCTTTGTCGATAATTAGTTTTGAGAAAAAAAGGTAACCGAGTAGATCTGTAACATCCCGCTTGTGACATCCCCCCAAAATAAAATATTTTAGTTTTTGTATGCTGGAAATTTATTTCCGTTTTTGGCAAATTCGAATCTAAATTTTATTTTTTTCCATTTATGGAAATTTCGAATTTCGAATTTAATAATTGTATTTAATTATTATGACTGTTGGGCAGAGATCTGTTTGGACTCAACTAACTATTTGACTATGACACTTGTATCAGAACAAAATATTTATATTAATTGCAGGAGGACAAATGGAACAACCATGTTAAAATCAGCTAACCATGACTTCATGAGTGGAGAACATGTTGGAACTGCCTCTGGATTGATTATGAGAAGTGGCAAATCAAAGATTTGGCCACTGGTAGCACCTGAAAATTAGGGATTAAGAGAGCTGCGAAAATCCCCAAAGGAGGGAAAAAGACCTGGGCAAAAAAATGATAAATAGCATATGCGAGGAGGCAGGATGCTGCCAAGTATGCTGGGAAAGGATTGTGAGTCCTCTTGCTATTATGAGCACTGTCGAGTAAATGTGAGGCAAGGGGATAACTGCTGAAAAATTGTGAATATTACTGAGGAGTCTCCAAGTTTTTCCTCATGGATTCATGGTTAGGCTAGGGGGTGAATCGAGCAAGTGGTTTTGGCTACCCTATTCTACAGTTGGGAGGAACGTGGTTGTTCCCTTTTTCTTTCCACAAAATTGTTCGAGATATGTAAACTTTTCCTTCTCTGTGTGAATGATCATATCTATTTGTTGTAATGTAAATATGTGAATGATTATTTTCTATTTGTTGTAATTGTATCAAATTGTACTTAGTTGAGATGGCCTCCACAGATGATATATGTTCATTATACGAAGTCTTCTAATCAAGCAATTCAATTCGGGGATCACCCCTCCTGAATTAAAAACCCGAGCCAGAGTTATTCGTGTGAAAGTGAATTGATAGTATAAATTCATCTATAGTCAAAGGTTATTAATTTGTAAATGCAATATCAGAGAGATCTAGATTGAGTAGGTTTATACTTATAGACTCAAGTATTTATATGCATATATTATCCTGGAAGAAAAAGATAGAATCAAAACCTTACTCAGACCTTTTTCTCCAATCTAAATAGTCGCTATGGTAGAATTGAACCATTTGGGTGATAATTATAAGGAATGCTAAAACGGGATAAAATGATTTAGTATTATAGATCTAGCATATGTCGATCTGATTTCTAGAATTAAAATTAGGGTTTGTCTTCAAGGCGATAACCCTGGTATTTAAGATTTTTAGGGCTTAACGAAATCTGGGTGACCCTTTTAAATTGGGCAACTGAATGCTCCGTCAGTTTAAGGGTCCGAAGACTTTTATTTAGGACCTTTGCCGACAAATTAACTTTGGCTATTGAATTAGGGCATAAACAGTAGAGGACAAAAATGTTGTGAAAAATAGAGGTCAATTGGATTTTCGACGATTACAAACACCGAACTCAAAAAAAAATTTCATGCACCAAGTCATATTAATTTCAGGATTTCGGGGTTCGGGATGTTGGGGTTTACAAACACCTGACATTTAATAAATTGAAACATGAAAAGCCGATTTGCGAAATGTGAAGGGACTTTGGGGCCCGCATTTCCGGATTTTGGGGTTCAGGATGTCGGGGTTTACGAACACGTGACATTCAATAAATTGAAACACAAAAAGTCAAATTGCAAAATGTGAAGGGACTATGGGGCCCGCATTTCAGGAATTCGGGGTTCGGGACGTCGAGGTTTACGAACACCTGTCGTTCAAACAAGATGGTACGTGAAATATCGAATTGCGAAATGGGAAGGGACTGTAGGCCCTACATTTCGGGTGTCAGATTTCATGGTTTGGTAAAACAAAGGAACTCTGTGATTCTGTAACAGTGAGTCCCGAATGCTGAAATGTCCACTTTATGTTTAACCCTCTTTTAAAAGTATGCTCAATCTTTTCTTGAATGATTCGTGCATATGCTTTTATACCTCTAATTGTGCTAAGATGAAATAATTTCCATGGATGACATATGTGCATTGTGAGAAGTTATAATCAAAGACTAAATCTAGGGAATGGTTCCTCCTGAATCCAAACGCTAGACAAAAACTATCTACATATGAACTTAAATAACAAATCCACCTACAGGAGCAGATTTTAACTTTGAAATATGATTTTGAAGTAGGATTGTCTATGTAAAGATGATATTGAAAGATACCAAACTATTTATAGGCACAGGTTTACTTCTATAATTGAAGTTCTAGCAGACTTACCTTTGAATAATTGAATTTGGAAGAGGCCTGTACACATAGTACTTATAGATTTAAATATATATATATATATATGTACAGAAGGTATATGGATGCCAATGTAGTTAGTAGAAAGACCCACACAGAAACTTGTCGTCATAGTTTAATTCAATAAATAACCTTGGGCCCAGTATTTCAAGGTTTCGCGAATCGGGACTTTGTGACTCTGGTTGCAACTTTCTAGGCCTTTTGATTTCCCAGGTCCTGAAATGATGAAAATGGATTAACGGGTTTGGCTCTTCCTGTAGCCTCCGCCCATGTGATGATGCCTTGTGACCTGGGCTATCTCCTCAGAGCGCATCATGATTTTGAGGTTTGTAAGGTTGCGATGTAACTCCAACCTTTCCTCCTTATAATCCCTGAATTCCAAGTTTTTCCCCTCCGTATTCCTCGAAGATGAAATACTAGAAATTTTTTCCCCTCAAGAGATCAACGGTCCTAATTCTTTCAAGATTTTCGCGAACCAGGAGTTCTTGTTGTAGTATCTACAAACCTCCTTGCTGCTCCAAAACCCAAACTCTAAAACAGTGATTTCCAAAGCACGAGATCAACGACTCCTATTGTTTCTCATCCAATGGTCGCTACTCCTCCTGAGCTTCTAAACACTAAAAGGGCGATCAGTCTTAACATCCGCACAGATCTATGAGATCCAACAGTCCATGGGATTTCGGTACCTTTCCCAAGGAAATTTCACCATCTGTTCTTCTAAGGATATCTAGCCAAAATGATTTGGCATTCTACCACTGAATCTTGACTCTGTGAGACGATCTTCGATCCCCACCTCCCTTTAAGTACTTCAAGGGTGCTATCCCTTCTGAGATTTATCCCTCTGAACATCAAGGGTTCCTTCGACCTAAGTTTAAACATCTTCTTTATACATTTGAGTATGTTGGTGTAGTTTGAGATTTTAGGGATGAATAGAGTCATGGAAGGAATTTACCCACAGAATATTTTCTGTTCGAATAGATTAGACCGGTGTAATAATATCCTTATGGACAGAGACGAATCATTCCTTCTCTTAAATTCTAAACTTAAACAAAAATTGATTTATGTCATAGGAAAAGGAATTTTTTTTTTTATGGTAAATTTGAGGTTCATTACATATGGTATCAGAGTAAAAGTTACAACACTGGGCCTGAGTAGGGCCACATTAATTGCTTAGTATATATTCTGATTTATGAAAAACTAATAAATCTTGTGATTACAAATATAAATCCTTTATGTTTTGTGTTGATTATGGAAGCTCAAGAAGGTGCAGAAATCAGGATGGAAAAGAATCCGTAGCAAGGGCCTCCTAGAGATCTAGGATAGAATAGTGATGGAAGCTCACCCATGGAGGTGTTGGAAACAATGAGGAACCTTATTGTTGAGCTACATGTTTTTAAGGTCGACAATGAAAAATTGAAGAAGGCATAGCAGGAATAGCAAGAGATAAATGAAGTCCTGTTGCGAAGTATAGTAACCAAGAAGAGCCCAAAAGATGATAACCCTGAGGAAGAGGTTAGCAAAAAGGGCCTCCAAGAATTCTAGCATGAAAACAGAAAAAGGAGACAGTTTGTCTAAAGGGACACCTTCATCTGAAGACAAAACCATACCAGACAAAAAAAGAAAACAAACAAGCCACCTTGAAGGAGAATTTAAAAAGATTAAACCAGCTACTTTTGATGGAGAATCTAGGATAGGAGAAGAAAACGAGGCATGGTTGTTGGACATAAAATAATACTTCCAAATATACAACTATTCCAACAACATGAAGGTCAGAATGGCCATCTAAAATCTGAAGGGGAAGGCCAGCATTTGGTGGCAAGACCTAAAATTGGCCAAGGGCCTAAAGGAGAAATAGTTAGAATGGTCTGACTTTAAAAAGTATTTCAAGAAACAATACCTTTCTAAAAGCTATTATGAAACGAAGATGAAATAATTTTATGAATTAAAACTTGGACAAATGACGATGGAGGACCTTATAAAGAAATTTTTGGAACTATTAAGGTTTGTATTGTACATCCGGGAGGACAAGGTAAATATCCAGCGATTCTTAAGCTGCTTACCACAGACTTACCAGGACAGAATTGAGTTTGACAGCCCCAAATCCTTGAGTGAGGCATTCATGAAGGAACGAATGTGCTATGATCAGTATAAACAGTGGGTAGAGTTTCCCAAGACCTGGAAGGATAAGAAGAAAGATGGAATTCACCAGCGGAAGAAGGGATACTAACCAGCTCCTTATCGAAATGCAACAAAAAAATTTCCCAGGAAGGATTTTCACTCCAACCATCCGAATACGCAAGGTAGTGGTAAATCGGTACACCTCGGAATGAAGAAGTTTGGGGACAACTCCCACAAGCCCTTAAAGTGTTGGGAGTGTGGAGAGCCTTATCTAAGGAGGAACTGTCCACGTTTAATTGCAGCAAACAACATTGCTTTTCAAAATTTACAGGAAGCCTTGACAGTGGGAGACATGAGCAGAAGTATGGATCGGATAAATGCAGCCATAGATGGTCGACAAGCTGACCACCAGTCCTCGGTGGTAGAAATCGAAGGTAAAATCCATGACAGTCGAATCTCTGTTTTAATTGACCCTGGATCTACGTTAAGTTATATTACTCCTGATGTAGTAGAGTTGAATAAACTTAAGAAACAAAAGCATGAAAAATCTTGGCTTGTACAACTAGCAATAGGTGCTAAGAGAAAAGTAGTTAACTTTATTTATGATCTTGAGTTCATCTTAGATGGTCAAAAGATAAGGACCAATCTGAACATCCTACCACTAGGATCTTATGATATGATTATTGGGATGGATTGGTTAGAACAAAACAAAGTAGTACTAGACTGTTATACAAAGACACTTAGCTATAAAGATAATTTTGGCACTGTTAGAACAACCCAAGGCATACCAAAACCTGTGTCAGTCAGACAATTTTTAGCGAGGCAATTCAAGAATTGTATTAGAAAGTGATGTCAAGTTTACACCATCCAAGTGACGAATCTATTAGAAAAAAAGGATAAACCCAAGTTAGAATACTTTGTTGTCCTTCATGAATTCAGAGACTTGTTCATTGATGAGATACTAGAATTACCTCCTAGGAGAGAAATAGATTTCTCCATATACTTACTACCCAGATCAACTCCTATCTCAAAATCACCCTACCATGTATCTCGCCATGGGGAGCACCAAGTGTCTCGCCATGGGGAGCACCAGTCCTCTTTGTGAAAAAAAAGACGGTACTCTAAGACTATGTATCGATTATAGACAACTAAAAAAAATAACCATTAAGAACAAATACCCCTTACCCAGGATAAATGATTTGTTTGATCAAGTTGGTGGGGCCAAAATCTTCTCAAAATTGGATTTACAATCCAGTTATCATCAAGTTAGGATAAAGGACTAGGACATAAACAAAATAGTTTTTCGTACAAGATACGGACACTACGAGTGTGTAGTCATACCTTTTAGACTCACTAATGCACCAAACACATTTATGTGCTTGATGAACAACATTTTGAGCCAGTACTTAGACAAGTTTGCAGTAGTATTTATCGATGATATTCTAGTCTATTCTAAAATAGAGGAGGAACATGATGAACACCTAAGAATAGTTTTGCAAACACTAGGGAAACACAAACTTTACGCAAAATTTGACAAATGTGACTTTTATCAAAAGGAAATACAATATTTAGGACATGTCATTTCCTCGGAAGGTATTGTCATAGACCCAGAAAAGATAAAAACCATTATGGAATGGCCAAAACCTAAGGATGTGGCAGATATCCGGTCATTCACGGGAATCACCGGATATTATCACAGATTTATAGAAGGGTTCTCCAAGATAGCCTATCTTATCACGTCATTACAAAAGAAAGGGAACAAGTTTAACTGGTCGCAAAAGTGTCAAGATATTTTTAACAAGTTAATATAATTATTGACATAAGCACCCATTTTGAAGGTAGCAGACCCAGATAAAGACTTCACAGTATGCGTTGATGCAAGTAAAGAGGGACTAGGTGGTGTTCTAACTTAGGAAGGGCACATGATTTGTTATGAGTCTCATAAATTAAAACAACACAAGTGAAATTATGTCATTCATGACTTAGAACTGGCAGCAACAATACATGCCTTAAAAATGTGGTGACACTATATAATGGGCAGAAAATTCTTACTATTGACGGATAATAGCGGGGTGAAATATTTGTTTAACCAACCAGGCCTCAATGCAAGACAAGAAAGGTGGCTAGCATTTTTGAGTGAATTCGACTTCGAGGTCAGACATATCAAGGATAAGGAAAATAAAGTAGCAGATGCTTTAAGCCAAAGAATCCATGGGTTATTTGAGATAAATATCAACAGGGTAGAAAGTGATCTAGAACAAAGAATAAGCACTGCAGGTGTTAACGACGGAAATTACACTAAGATGATGGCAGAATTCCAAAATAGTATCGCAGACTCAGATAAAACAGATATAAGTATCGACAAGAAGGGACTATTAAGATTTAAAAATAGACTTTACATACCAGATTCAGTAGAGCTAAAATTAACCATTTTAGACGAAGTGCATAAGAAACCGTATTTTGGCCATCCAGGTTACCAGAAAACAATAACAACACTCAGAAAACTATTTTACGGGCCTAATATGAAGGGTGAAATAGCAGAGTACTTGGCTAGGTGCCAAGATTGTTAGCAGGTTAAGGCTGAACACCAGCATCCAACTAGCCTATTACAGCCATTACTAGTACCAGAATGGAAATGGGAGACCATATCGCTGGACTTTATAATAGGTTTTCCTAAAACTCAAAAATAGAATGATTCAATCATGGTTGTAATCAATAAACTCAATAAGTCTTCACACTTTATTCTTGTAAAGTTCACTTTTAAATCTATTAATATTGCTGAAATATTCATGAAAGAAATTTTTAGACTGCATGGTATTCCCAAAATGGTGATTTCAGATAGAGACGTAAAATTCACATCCTCTTTTTGGAAGGAATTGTTTGCTAGGATAAATATTGATTTAAACTTCAGTACAAGTTATCATCCACAAATGGATGGACAGGCCAAAAGGAAAAACCAAATAATAGATGATATGATCTGCATATATGTAAGAACAAAACCGAACAAGTGGGAAAACTACCTGCAGTTGGTAGAATTTGCATATAACAATGGGTACCAAACTTCAGCTAAATTGAGCCCTTTCGAAATACTGTACGACAGAAAGTGTACAACTCCAATTAGCTAGGATAAATTGACTGACAGACTCATGGTTGGACCAGATATGCTCCAAGAAATGGAGAACATGGTAAAGAAGGTACAACAGAACTTGAAAGAAGCACAGGCCAGACAGAAGAGCTATGCAAATCAGAAAAGAAGACACTTGGAATTTCAAGTGAGAGACCATGTTTACTTGAAGGTCAAAGCCTGAAAAATCTCGTTGAAGTTGGGGAACTGTGTCAAGCTGGCACCTAGGTTTTTTGGGCCCTTCAAGATACTAGTTCGAATTGGACCCATGGCATATCAGCGTTCACTTCCAGCTAATCCAAGAATTCATAATGTTTTTCATGTTTCTTTGTTGAAAAAGTATATTCATGACCCTACTCATATAATTGATTGGAACTTGGTGCAAGTGGAACCCGAAGGTGAGTTCTAGGTGGAACCCCTGAGCATTCTGGACTGGAGAGAAATAACACTTCGAAACAGAGTCATCTCTCAGGTAAAGGTGCAACGGAAACACTTTAGTCCTGAGGAGGCCACTTGGGAATTGGAGGGAGATTTGCAGAAATCTCATCCAATCCTGTTCCAGGAAAGGAACGAACATTGAGGACAATGTTTTACTGAAGGGGGAAAGGATGTGACATCCCCCCAAAATAAAATATTTTAGTTTTTGTATGTTGGAAATTTATTTTCATTTTTGGCAAATTCGAATCTAGAAATTTTTTTCCATTTATGGAAATTATGAATTTCGAATTTAATAATTGTATTTAATGATTGTGACTATTGGGCAGAGATCTGTTTGGAATCAACTAGCTATTTGACTATGAGACTTGTATCACAACATAATATTTACATTAATTGCAGGAGGACAAATGGAATAGCGATGTTAAAATCAGCTGACCATGACTCCATGAGTGGGGAACATGTTGGAACTGCCTTTGGACTGATTATGAGAAGTGGAAAATCAGAGATTTGGCCACTGACAGCCCTTGAAAATTAGGGATTAAGAGAGATGCAAAAATCCCCAAAGGAGGTAAAAAGACCTGAGAATTTTTTTTATAAATAGCATATGTGAGGAGGCAGGACACTGCCAAGTATGCTGGGAAAGGATTACGAGTCCTCTTGTTGTTATGAGTACTGCCGAGTAAGTGCGAGGCAATGGGATAGCTGCTGAAAAATTGTGAATATTGTTGAGGAGTCTCCAAGTTTTCCCTCATGGATTCATGGTCAGGATAGGGGGTGAATCGGGCAAGTGGTTTTCGTTGCCTTGTTTTATGATTGGGAGGAACGTGGTTGTTCCCTTTGTCTTTCCATGAAACTGTTCCAAATATGTAACTTTTCCTTCTCTGTGTGAATGATCATATCTATTTGTTGTAATGTAATTGTGTGAATGATTATTTTCTATTTGTTGTAATTGTATCAAACTGTACTAAGTTGAGATGGCCTCTACAGATGATATATGTTCATTATATGAAGTCTTATAATCAAGTAATTAAATTTGGGGATTTCCCCTCCTGAATTAAAAACCCGAGACAGAGTTATTCGTGTGCAAGTGAATTGATAGTATAAAGGTTATTTTGTAAACGCAATATCAGACAGATCTGGATCGAGTAGGTTTATACTTATAGACTCATGTATTTATATGCATATATTATCCTGGAAGAAAAAGATAGAATCGAAACCTTACGTGGACCTTTTTCTCCAATCTAAATAATCGCTATGGCAGAATTGACCCATTTGGGTAATAATTATAAGGAATGCCGAAACGAGATAAAATGATTTAGTATTATATATCTAGCATATGTTGATCCAATTTCTAGCGTTGAAATTAGGGCCTGTCTTCAAGGCGATAACCCTGGTATTTAAGATCTTTAGGGCTTGACGAAATCTGGGTGACCCTTTTAAATTGGGCAACTGAATGCTCTGTTAGTTTAAGGGTCTAGAGACTTTTATTCAAGACCTTTATCGACAAATTAACGTAGACTATTGACTTATGGCATAAATAGTAGAGGACAAAAATGATGTGAAAAATAGAGGTCAATTGGGTTTTCGACGATTACAAACGCCAAACTCAAAAAAAAAAATTCATGCACCAAGTCATATTAATCTTAGGATTTTGGGGTTCGGGATGTCAGGGTTTACGAACACCTAATATTCAATAAATTGAAACACGAAAATCCGAATTGTGAAATGTGAAGGGATTATGGGGCCTGCATTTTGGGATTTCGGGGTTTACGAACACCTGACATTCAATAAATTGAAACACGAAAAGCTGAATTGCAAAATGTGAAGGGACTGAGGGGCCCGCATTTTGGGAATTCAGGTTTTGGGATGTCGGGGTTTACAAACACCTGTCGTTCAAACAAGATGAAACACAAAATGCCGAATTGTGAAATGTGAAGGGACTGTGAGCCCTACATTTTGGGTGTCGGATTTTGGGGTTTGGTAAACCAAAGGAACTTCATGATTCTATAACAGTGAGTCCCGAATGCCGAAATGTCCACTTTACGTTTAACCCTCTTTTAAAAGTATGCTCGTTCTTTGCTTGAATGATTCATGCATCTTATTTTATACCTCTAATTGTGCTAAAATGAAATAATTTCCATGGATGACATATGTGCATTGTGAGAAGTTATAATCAAAGAATGAATCTGGGGAATGGTTCCTCCTGAATCCAAACACTAGACAAAAACTATCTACATATGAACTTAAAGAACAAATCCACCTACAGGAGAAGATTTTTACTCTGAAATCGGATTTCGAGGTAGGATTGTCTATGTAAAGATGAGCTTGAAAGATACCAAACTATTTATAGGCACCGATTTACTTTTGTAATTGAAGTTCTAGCAGACTTACCTTTGAATAATTAAATTTGGA
>JASDQU010245339.1:10510-25015 GCA_032191745.1 Picea mariana | reverse complement strand
GAACTTAAAGAACAAATCCACCTACAGGAGAAGATTTTTACTCTGAAATCGGATTTCGAGGTAGGATTGTCTATGTAAAGATGAGCTTGAAAGATACCAAACTATTTATAGGCACCGATTTACTTTTGTAATTGAAGTTCTAGCAGACTTACCTTTGAATAATTAAATTTGGAAGACGCCTGTACACATAGTACTTATAGATTTAAATATATATATATATATATATATATATATATATATATATATATTTGTACAGAAGGTATATGGATACCAATGCAGTTAGTATTGCATACATACCATTTCAATAGATGAAGTAGAAAGACCCACACAGAAACCTGTCATCATAGTTTAATTCAATAAATAACCATGGGCCTGGTATTTCGGGACTTCGCGACTACGGTTGCAACGTTCTAAGCCTTTTGATTTCTTGGGTTGCGAAATACCAAAAAGGGCTTAATGGGTTTGGCTCTTCCTATAGCCTCTGCCCATGTGACCATGCCTTGTGACCTGGGCTATCTCCTTGGAGCGCATCACGATTTTGGGTTTTGTAAGGTTGCGATGTAACTCTAACCTTTCCTCCTTCTAATCCCCGAAGTCCGAGTTTTTCCCCTCCATCTTCCTTGAAGAGGAAATACAAGAAATTTTTTCCCCTCAAGAGATCAACGGTCCTAATTCTTTTGGGATTTTCATGAACCGGGAGTTCACGTTGTAGTATCTACAAACCTCCTTACTGCTCCAAAACCCGAAATCTGAAATAGTGATTTTCAAAGCACGAGATCAATGGCTCCTATTGTTTCTCATCCAACAGTCGCTACTCCTCCTAAGCTTCTGAACACTAAAAGGGAGATCAGTCTTAACGTCCACACAGATCTATGAGATCCAACGGTCCACAAGATTTTGGTACCTTTCCTGAGGAAATTTCACCATCCGTTCTTCTAAGGATATTTGGCCAAAATTATTTGGCGTTCTACCACTGAATCTTGACTATGTGAGACGATCTTCGATCACCACCTCCCTTTAAGTACTTCAAGGGTGCTATCCCTTCTGAGATTTATCCCTCTGAACATCAAGGTTTCCTTCGACCTAAGTTTAGACATTGCCTTTATACATTTAAGTATGTTATTGTAGTTTGAGATTTTAGGGATGAATAGAGTCATGGAAGGAATTTACCCACATAAGCTTTTCTATTCGAATACATTAGAATGGCATAATAATATCCTTATGGATAGAGACAAATCATTCCTTCTCTTAAATTCTAAACTTAAAAGAAAATTGATTTATGTCATAGGAAAAGGAATTTTTTTTTTTATGGTAAATTTGAGGTTCATTACACTGCTCTTGCGCGCTGAGCGAACTTATTATTTGAGGACACTTGCTTGCAAGTGATCCAGATTTTATGCTATTAAAACATTGATTTTGATTATGAAGTGTTATGTCTTGATGACATGTTGTTTTACTGCATTGACATAGACATGTTCTATTGAGTCGGTTTTACTGAGTGTGCGGGATCTTGGACCTCGAGGATGCAGAAGCATCGATGGAACCCATTGGACTTTGGATCAAGTCAGAGAGTGAACCATTGGGGTTTTATTGTTTTATATTTGATATTAGTGCATCTGATTAGATGATATGATATGGATATATTCTGACATGATTCATTGATGATGTAGGCTGATGATAGCTTGCTGACCAAACTCACATGTGGAGTAAAGGGGTCACACACATCTACCAGAGAAGTTGAGGGAGATGTGTGCATAGCAGCCCTACCCTAGCCTACTAGAACTCTCATCGTGGCTCGAACAGTAGGTTAATGGTTACCTATTTCGAGAGGACCCACGATGTCATGAGGGCAGACTGCAACAGTTGCTCAGTATAATTCTAAGGGGCGTGCAATAAGGCGGAGGCCTTATTCCTTAAAGGCCCTTAGTCTCCCATAATTTCACCTGGAGGAGTATTGAATCCAAGGGTTTTTTATGTCTAGCAAGTCATTCAAGAGGCGAGTGGCACCCTTGGAGCACATGGTGCATCCTAAAGGGCACGTCGCACAAGAAAAATGCTAGGAGGCGAGTGGCACCCTTGGAGCACGTAGTGCGTCCTGAAGGGAACGTCGCATTGTTAATGATAATTGAATGAACCTAGATGACCTTAGGAAAAATCACTTGATAAGAATTTTTAAAACAATTTCCCTAATAAAATGTCACTCAACACGAAAATTTAAGGTCTAGGTCTAAATTATGCTAGTGGTAAAATTTTATCTTTTAAAAAATAATAATAATAATAATAATATATATACCTATATATATGTATATATATATAAATAAAAAATAATAATAATAATAATAAATATAATCTTCGTTAATTATTGTAACAAGAAGGGAGTAAGCAATTTAATTGATTCATAAAAATCTGTTGGAATAAAATTAAAAAAAGGGAATTAATGGTTTTATTATTTTACAATAATTTAATTTTTATTAATTAAAAAGGGAAAAGGGAAAAAGTTAATTTATACACCTGCCAATTTGAGTTCTAAATGAAAATGGGAAAGAGGGAAATCTAAAATATTTAGGAAATTAGAGAAAGAGGGAAACATAAAAAGAAAAAGGAAACACAAGGGGAAAAGAAGAAAGTCAAACTTAGTAAGGGTATCTAGCATTTAAGAGCTTTCTAATTTAAATTGAACTAGCAATTTAATAATGGGGAAAGTCATTAAAACCTGTAAGAGAATTTGGGAACACTTAGGAGCGATTCTAGGAGTGACTCTAGGTGGGTGAGGGAAATAAGGATAATTAATTAATGAAAGAAATTAATTTTTGGAGAAATGAAGGAGATGGGTGACACTTGTATGGGGAGGAATTTTTAGGATTTAAATTTTTAAAAAAATTTAATTAAATGAGATTTTAGGCAAGTAAGGGACTTTGAATCTCTATATAATGAAGGGAGGAGAAGGATGATGGATCTCTTTTGTTTGTGTAATGTTACACTGCAGAAATCTATACTTGACTGACTTAGCTTGTGGGAGTTGGGACACCCAGCTCGATGAGGAGTGGTAGCTCGGCCTTGTGAGGCGAACCAAGAGCTAGTTGAATCTCTGATAGTGTGCATGGCCCCTTTGCAGCTCAGGGGGCTAAGGGGGAAGAAGAGTACGCTTGGCATTGGCTAGGAGGTATCGGTGAAGTCTCATTGGTCAGCAAGTGGGAGTTGGATGGAGCATGCGAGACATCAACTCAAAGCGGGCAATTGGGCAATGGTACACCTTCTTTATTCCGCATGGTAGAATGTTAGTATGAATTATGTTTTTAGTTATTTATTCTTATATCAAGTAAATAATATGTTAGTCTTAGCATTCTAGTTGATGATTGAATTTCCCATAGCCTTAGCTGAATAATTGATTGACTCCCATTTCCTTCGATTCCTGGAATGTCTTGACCACCCTGTGGTGTATTGATTGGTGAACATTGTGGTTGTTTTTTCCTTTCATCCCTAGCTCATCAGTCTTTGCCTGAGAAGTCACCTAGGAGCCTGATCTACGGTTGTCTCTTCAGCATTAATAGACCTATGGATCTCAACACCCTTTTCTTCTGTGCGTAGATGATGTACAAAGGACGTTCCTGTCAGTCGTCTACCTCTTTTATTGTCCTTGGTTGATTATTTGATTTGTGCCATCTAGCAAACACCTCTGCATATGGATTATCTTGCATCCTTGATGGTTTTTTTTTTTTGTGCACCTTAACTTGTAAATTCCCTGGGATCATTTCAATGACCTTTCCCATTGGATCCTTGTGTTTGTCTTACTGTTGTCTGCATTGTATTGGTATTCTCGCAATGGAAAAATGATTTTATTTCTTGTCTTCATTTTTATATTTGGTATTTTGGCAATGGAAAAATGAATTGATTTCATTTCTGCATTTGTGTATTGGTATTCTGGCAATGGAAAAATGATTTGGTTTCATGTCTGCATTTTTATATTTGGTATTCCGGCAATGGAAAAATGATTTGATTTCCTGTCTGCATTTTTATATTTGGTATTCTAGTAATGGAAAAACGAATTGATTTCATGTCTACATTTGTGTATTGGTATCCTGGAATGGAAAAATGTTTTTGTTTGTTGATCCCTGTTTGCATTTTTGCTTGGGTACCCCAGGCAAATGAAAAATGATTTCTTTAACCTTGGCTGCAACTTTTTTTCTATGCCAGTGAAATCATAATTTCTCACATGCATTGCAACCTTAATCAGACAACGAATTTATTAAGGAAGACTTTAAACTCTGTGATTTTCCCCATTCCAATTTGTTGCATTCCATTATGCACCATTCCGCTTTGAATTGACAGTTGCACCATTCCATTTTTAATTAACAGTTTGCCCCATTCCATTTTTGTATTCTCTATGACTTGACTAAAATTACGAACGTTTTTCAGCCTTCATCGGTGTGTTTTTATCACTATATGCAAGATATCTTTATCACTGATTACAGACTGTTTTTTGCTGAAATAATTGTGTATGCAGTATCATTGGGTTTATAGCGTTTCATATCTAAGTCTTCGGCGTTTGATCATGAAACCCTCAACGTTTTCTTCACTGAAATTATAGTGTTAAAACTGCTCCAATGATTACCAAATTAACTTAGTGTAGTAATTAGAATAGCTGCTATTAATTACCACTTTTTTCCCTTTATTTGTGTAGCGTTTTTGGTTGATTGTGTTTGCTAATGTGTGGCACAATGAATTGCCCTTAAATTTTGAGTGCGTGTGTTGTTGATTGAGCACGATTTTCCATCATTTGTATATTGTGTTTTGCTAATGTGTGGTACAACAATACTCCTTTAAAAATGTGAGTGCGTTGATGTGGAATGACCACGAGTTGGTCCTTCTGCTATTGTATTGTTTTTATCTTCCTTCAAATTGAGTGTACCCAGTGATCTCACTGCCAAACAATAATTGCTACAACATCGTTATTGGCCAAGTTAATTGCTATATTAATTGCCATGTTAACTGCCAGGATAATAGTTGTTGCGACGTGAATGGTCAGCAGCTTCCTTCTTAATGTTGTTGGACAACTAGCTATTTTTGGTATGATTACTGTAGATAGATGGAATGTGTAATTTAATTGTTTACCGATGTCATATTTAGCATTCTACATTGATACAGCTAATGTGGTTATATATCGTTAATTGATAGTTAGATTGTAATTTGGGATTAATTTAGAATTGCCCATTTAGATTATGATTAATGGTTTAATGAGATTAGTGAGTATTGACCACAGTAGAGATTAATCTTTCTAAATTAAGAAAATACTTGTTGGGCCCCAACAACTCCCCCTAAATTTCTTACAAAATTTAAAGGGCCCCCCGTTAAAAACTTGATAATTATAATGAGCTATAGAATCAACCTTTTCAAATAGTTCCATACCTTGGCTTGCTTTGAGACAATCTTAAGACATTCACTATAGTATGATATATTCATTACAAGAGTAGATGTCAAAATTTAGAAATGAGCATAAAAATCTCAATTTAAACAAAAAAATTAATTTTTATCAAATGATTACTTTCGTTTAAATTATGAATATGTGTTCTTTCTTTTGCTCATTAGCAAGTTTGACTATTTTGAATAATGGGCTCAATACTTCATCAAATAATATCTTGGTTGGTTTTTCATTTTCATGAAATCATTTGGTGATATTAATTAATTAAATTATTTTTTCATTTTGCATCTCATCTCAAAATAATAATAATAAAAGAATTATCTATCATTTGTTTGATTTTGTAAAAAACTAAAATTAATATTTTTTCTCCATTAACTTGAAGCTTCTAGATCATATTTGAAAGAAAATTATAAACAATGTTTGTTTATAAGTTATAGTTAGTTTAAATTCATTTTTTATTTTTCTAGATTTTCTTTTATTCACAATTTTTAGGTTATTAATTTAGGTTTCTTTTTGTTTCACAGGCTTCTATTATCAAATATTTGATACGGATCTGATCATGGCTTGATTTTATTATCCAAATACGTTCAAGATGATTGATCCAAAAATAGTTTTGGATTGCTACAAATAATTTTATGAGCAACAATAGATAAAATTTGGAAAGGCGTCAAGATCAGATAGAAAATTTTGCAGAATTGATTGCAACCAAACCATGAGAAATTTGAAGAAACGACTGAAAACCCAGAACCCAAATGGACCCATTTACCTTCCTTGTAGATATTTTCGCAAAACTGTGCATTCTTTGAGATATATTGATGTCTTTTTATGAGGCAAATTTTAGGTGGCGAAAATTAATAGTGACGCCCTGACTGTTCATTCATTGTATAAATATATGAGAATGTTTAGAGCCATGGGAGATAGAAGAATTGGAGAGGAGGATTTTTATCCTTTATCTTTTGTATATTATATCTTTTGTAAACTTTTTATTTATTTTCAAATGGAGTAATGGATGGTTGTAATCTTTGGGAGAATGGACGAGTATTTTTAAAGAAGAATATGGAATTCCAGGTTGCTTAATGGCTTTTGTCCTGTGAGTAAAATGGTTTTATTTTCATTATAATATATTCATATTCTTTGAATAATTGATTATGCATTGATTTAAATAGCTTTAGTCTTTTTTTATCAATACATGGTTAATTATTATCATTTATGTATTAATTTTTCCAATCTTTAAAGTCTATTATCCAAAAAAAATCTTCCAGGACTACAGAATGGACAAGTGATTCCAAAACTTAATAGAACGACATATATGCATTTTGGATTTATCCTTTTGTTTATAATGTTGTGATTTATGTTTTTTTTAATCCTGTTACATGTGTAGGTCTGATATCTTTAGATTAAATGATCTGTGATGTGTAGAAGGTTTATATTATAAATACCATCTATCATTTTCTCCTCAAAATACAAATGTTGTGATTATATATTCGATTTAAATAATGGGATTTATCTTTGAATTTTAAATTGAATGATAAAATGCATAGATTGCTTCTAGATTTATCTTGCTATAATCATGTATAATTATGAGATCACAGGTTTATGTTTGTGTTTCCTTTTCTGTCATTAAAACCTAAGCTACCAATACATGTTCTGAATCTATTTAGGATAGTCATAAGGTTCATTGCAGATTTCTCTCTTGGACATGGCAGTTGGATGTTCACCACTCATGAAAATGCTTGGATACACCTCACTAATTCACTGACAGGATAGCTTCTTTGTATTTTTCTGTCATTTACATATCATTGAAACTAGAATGTATGGTTCATCTTTGGCTATCCACATGTTCATGTTTCATTAACCTTTTTTGCAAGACTCGTTAAATTTATAAAAGAAAAACAATAAATATTTGTATGTTCTTTATTTATCTTCTTCCTAGAAGCAATCATTTTTCACATCGATTTTCATAAGTTTCGATTAAAACTTGCATCTTGTAAATCATGTAAATAAACAAGACTTGTATATCTTCTACTTAAATACAACTACTATAGTTACATTTGAACATATGTACATATATAGTGTGTGTTTAGTAATTAGTTAGTTATTTCTCTCTTTTATTCGTTTCTTTTAGGATTCTTAGATTGGCTAACAGAGCCATCAAACCCGTCAGAATGAGTTACACCAAAGGGCTTGAGTTATTTAGACAACCCCAGACCAAACTCACTCTTCTAGTTGACGGACGGTCAATTTCGCTCGTCAACAATACTGTATTATTTTTCAATGTCATATAATTTGATTAAATGTTATACTTTCAAGGCAATACTGTAATAGTATAGTGAGTTAATGTTATATCTCTTTCAATCAAATCATTGTGTTATGATATTAAGTTTTTATGCCTATCCTCTGATCTTTTATCTACTGATCATTTAGTGGAATGACTAGTTCTATTGGTTAAATGTTATATAGTAATAAGTTTTAATGTCTTACATGTCATTCCAAACTATGATTGGATTAAAGATTAAATTGATGGTACGTTGATGACCCAACTTTGATTTATACTTGCTCAATTGATATGCTTTTAATGTTAATTTAGATTGGCGTACATTCACCAAATTGCAATTAGATTTGTTGATTTTTATGTTAATATAGAATTGTAATTTATGGACTAATTGAAATTGACTTACTATTAGATTAGTAACTGATGTTAAACTAGATGGTCAGTTTGACTTTTTTAGACATGGTTAATGGTTGGTTTTGTTGACAAAGTCACGTAATGTCTTGAGTTCTTCCTTGATTGTAGTTTCCTTGCATTTGTCACCCTGTTGCTCATGGTCTTGGTATAGTCTACATGTTAGTATTCAGCTCCTAGCACATTGAAGTTTTCTAGAGTCTTTGGTCCAGATAGGATGTGTTGTGCCAAGGTTATTGACGCATCTATCACCTGGGGATGACACGATTCCTGATGAGGGGATCATGGTGCACCCTATTTGGATAGCGGAGAATGATAACTTGGTCAGAGTCGGTGCCTTCCATGTAAGTTTTTTCGAGCGTTGTAAGTTTGTTTTTGTGCATGGGTTGAACACCTTCAAGCATTTGGTTCATGCGCCTTGAGATTCTAGTCTTTTTTCTTCAAGGTCATTGTTTCGAGAGGGGGATGTTGTCCCTTGGCTTGTAGGCGTGGTCCTGTTGTGTCGGACGGATAGTCATTTCTCCTTGTTTTAACGCATTTTTTCCCCTGTTTCTCATGTGCTAGTGCGTTGAGTCATAGTTTCCTGTTGCTTGGACTGCATACTTACATTCGTCGTCAGTGGTGAGGTAAACTATTTCTGTTGTAGCCTTCTTTCCCTAAAAACAAACAAAAAAAAAATATTTCTGCTTCACTTGTAGTTGAAACGAAGGGGTCGTTACAAGATTATAGTATTGAATTAAATTCTATACCATAGTCATGGCCACTGCTGCCAGCAGGTGCCCATAGCCTCGATATGGATGCCTTTTTATCCCATTGAGATGTCAGTGTCTCATCTATTAGAAATAAGTACATAGTTGCAAGAGCATTTCAATTTACTTAGAAGTCTATTTAATATCATCGTTCTGTCTTGGGAACCAATTCATAACAATGCCATTCACGAGAGCTAACAAAACTGAACAAGTCAGCTCATGATGAGAGCTCTTGTCCTTTAGTTTTCAACTCAAGGCCATTACATGGCTTGGTGACTTATGGTTGTAATGTCACTTTGTTAATACCTATGATCATGGTAGGTCAACTCGTGATGAGACCTCCCATCCTTCAATTTACTATTTATGTCTAAAATTCAACTATGTTTATTGTTAATCTACAAAATATTACTTAATATATGGGGTGGCATGTCAGCTCCTTAAGAGCTAGAGATGGCGTAAAAAGTTTTTTAGTAACTATTTTCAACTTGGGTAATTTTTCTTCTCAAAAACTAAGAACCTTCAAATTACTATTGGTAAATATATTTTTCTTTACTAAGATTCAGGTTGAGGAACATTTCATTAGCTAATGAGGAAATATTTAAATACAATTTTGTGGGAATCATCATAAGTTTACGAAATCAGGGACTTGACAATTTAAGAAAGTTGAAAGTTGGCATGATGAAATCATCTTTGCATAATTATTCCTTAAAAACAAGATTATGTTTATAAATAAACCAATATAAATTGAATTCTCAATAATTTTGTCAAAGAGGACGCAAAACATTAAAAAATATTTCTCATTCACCAAGGAGAAAAATAAAATAAAATAAAACACTCATAAATGTCGAAAAAATAACAATGTTTCCAAAGGGAACAACAATCATTCCTTTGAAATGAACAACAAAGGGAACAACAATCGTTCCTTTGAAATGAACATAAAAGGGAACAACAAGTGTTCCTTTGAAATGAACACCAAAGTGAACAACAAAACTACCCACCATTCTAAGCTTGTGAACATGAAGTATCAAGCATGATTGTGGCAATCCCTCCCAAAAACTAGCAAGGTAACATGGAGAAGGATTAGTCATTCAACAGTCATAGTCACTTTAAAAAATAATGAAGAATTAATAATGAATCATTCTTGACAAGACTTACCATAAGAGTTTTTGATATTAGATCGGAGGCAAGCATACACTTGATAAGATTGGAGAAGAAAATTGATAGATGTAGCACAACAACATGAAACTCAAGAACTTCCCCTTTTTTTAATTTTAATTTTATTTTGATGAAGTAACAACAACCGTGACTTTGAAGGAAAAACACATATGGCACAAAAACATAAGAGAAGTAAGAAAATAAACAATAGTTTATTGGAAAATAATAAATTAGTAAATAACTTAAGTTGCAACAGCTGTGATTTCAAGTGTAGCAATGTTGTTTCAAGGGACAAAAATTGTGACTGGATGAAATTCCCTTATTTTATTAACATTTTCTTCAAGAATCAGTTTTTCATAAATGAACCTCCTTTATTCTCCTCGGACCTGTAAAAAATGAGCGTCTACCTATGGGAGAGCAGTCTCTAACCATACTAACCAACAATGTTTTAATCATAACTTCCTCTTTTTTTATCCAATTTGAGTAATGCCAATGTCAAATGAAAGAGAATTTAGAGAAATATCTCCAATAGAAATACGTTTTTAAAAATTCCATGTGATGGTATATCAAATTTACTCAAAAAATCCTACATAACAGAGTTATTTTTTATTTCCCAACTTAGACAAACAGTTGATATTTTGAGAATAACGTTTTCGTTTGATGACGGATTGAGCTAATTAAAATTGGATATGAAATTAAATTCATGTATATATATCCAATAGAAACATGTTTTTAAAAGATGAAGAATTAATGGGTCAAATACTCCAATGAACAGTCAGAAAAACATAGTTGTAAGAGTGTCGATTTACGATAGGCAGTTAGTACTTTGGTCATAAATTTATCATGCGATATCAAAATTGAGTGATTCAAATTTACTTCTAAACTAGATTAGTAGATTCATAATCTAATACACCATAGAAATAGGTTTGCAAAATCTAGTCATTTAGGCATAAAAAAACTGACTATCCCAACTCTGTCCCTAAGCTGCCTACCAGACACCCTATAAATGTTTTAGTCATAATTTTTTTTTTTCAAATCCAAATTGAGTGATTCAAATTGGGTTGGAAAATATACATTAAGGGAGACTTATTATAAAAACAGGCTCTAAAAATATTCCCATTTGATCCTTCAAAACATGACTGTATTGATTGTGTTTCTAGTAATTTTATCAAGCCTGCATGCCATAAAATATGATTAACAAACGTTTTTTTCCAAAATGATGATGACTGTTTGTAGAGATATAATTTTCAGTATAATATGTCTACATACAAAAAGAAATCACAACATATTGATCTACACAACATATTTCAACAATCAAAATGCTTTTTATAAATAAATTTATTTATGTACTTATTTTATTTTCTACTCTAACCTACTCTACATTGAAAAATAAAATATGTTTACGTATAAGAGTACTTCCAGTGGAGCCAGTTTTGAAAATTCCTCAAGTATATACATACCCAAATTATAAAAATGCATGTTAATAAATACTAGGGTATGAGGGACCATCTTCCCTTGACACAATGGTGCGAACAATTTTCGAAGTATGGAGTGATGTTGTGAATAAATGATGCAGTGAAACCAATATTCAATACAGCTTTGATACTCTTGATTTCCCATGGTTTTCATATCATGAAGTTCTTCCATGACTTCTGCAATTTCTAGATTTAAATCCTTCCGAGACCTGATATCAGTTTCATGTAGTGGTGTAGTTGAAATAGGATTGGTGGGAAGGGTCGGGAAATTTTGCACTTCAACATTKTAAGCATGTTGTGCTGGTTTATTGTTACGAGGGTGTGGAATGGATTGAAGAGGCATTTGTGTAGGGCATGGAGGATTTTGATGATGTAGTGAAGAGTATGGATGATATGTCTGACATGCTACAAGATGAGRGAGAGTAGTCATGTAATCATAAGATGAGCCATGAAAAACTTGTGGACAAGATTGGTGGGGGTCATAGTGAGGTTGGAATGGTTTCCCTAACATAATAGTATTCCATGATGAATAACGAAAGWAATAAAATGGAGAAAAATGGTTTTGAACCATGCATGTAGGCCACGATTTCCATGGKTTTGAGCTTGTTGCAACTTCTCGATCTCTTGGATATGTTGTTTTCTCCCAGGTAAGAAAGAACAACTATCCATGGGATGTTTCTTTCAGCACTGAGGGAAAAACAATTCTTCACTTTTTTCTTGATATTTATTAACCTGCAAAACATTTAATTGTGAATTTATAGACATAATAAAATTGGTTTTAAAATGTTCCAATAAATCATTGATTTCAGCTCTTATATCTCTAGTTTTTGTAGAAGATTTAGAAGAGAAAGAATAAAGTTCTCTAAAATTCTTACCAACCCTAGAAATTCCTCTTGAACACCTTATTCATAATTCACAAAATTATCATATTATAGCTGGAAAAAATCACCTTTTCCCATTGGATTTAAGGGTTCTAAAAATGTGGCTTTAATTCCTTTGAGTATGAGTGTTTTCAAGATTTGTTTTGTCAAATACTTATTCTTTGACTTTGGAAGGTTTCATTGAAATCGCTCCACATAGTCATCCAAGATTTCATCTTCAACTTGTATCATACTGAAAATATCTTCATTAGTCTTGCAATAGTCATGATACTTCTTCAAGAATACATTCTTCATGTCCTCATATGTTTGAATCCATTTTCCACCAAGGATCATAAACAATCAGAGAGTTGCTCCTTTTAGAGTAAGAGGAAACACTTTCAACCTTTGAGAATTACTACAATAATCATATCCTCTACAAATTACTTCAAAATCAGATAAGAATGTATCAGGGTCTTCATTTTCCAAACGATGAAAATTTGGTAGAGCAGATGGGGGAATGATGTGCATTTTTGTCACTCCTTCTAGATCTATGACAGGGAATTCAAAAGTAGTAGTGTGTTCCATTTCTTTCCAAAATAGAATAGTTTATTCATGTGATACTTTGAGGCTCTTCCTTCAAATGTTCTTGTCAATTGGTTAGTGGAATGGGTGGTGCTTACATAAAAAATTCATGTTCCTACCTTTAATGTTCCTAATTTCAATTATGCATGCTATATGACCTAAAAATACCTATAGAGGGCAGACCTTGCCACAAGTTAGCTAGGGTGTGTGCGTAGGTTCTTTCTTTCCCTCTTTTATATCTAACCCTCTAAGAGTCAAGAATGCATAAACAACTCGATATTAGTGTGGTAGTGTTATTTTGATTGCCTCTCTGGCAGCGACACCAAAATGTTGGGGACAATTAATTACTTAATAAAGAAACAACTAATCACCTGTACATTAATTATCAATCGAGTAATGTATTTTTATTTCAAGGGAGTCTACAAAATATATGCAATAAACTACCCACGACTAACACTGGTCCTACATGATTATGTTCTACACTATCAATCTCATTCAATAAGAAATAAAATGGAAGACTTAAATATCAATACTAAATTTAAGAAGGAGAACTCAAGTGATAGGAATGAAGAATTATGCTAATCACACAACTTGAATCAACAATAAATTAAACAACACATTACTGAATTGGAAATTTAACTTATTGCACCTAACAAAATTAAAATGATAATCTAGAGAAATAAATTAAATGAAATCTAGAAATTACAGGAAATATCAAATCTGAAAATTAAAGTAGGCAAAAAATTACTAGGAGAAAAGGAAATTTTATTTAAGGAACATAAATTGAAATTCAAATAAACAAGCACACAACCAAACTAGTTTTGATATTCAAGGCATCACCTCATGCAGGGTAGTGGGCCCACCTTCCAAAGAGTCAGTTCTACCTTGAAAATAATTCAAATCAAATTACATATAATAGATGCAAAACTCAATGGAAATCTTCCTTCATCAAAATATATGAGAGAAATAATTACACCAGAATGAAGTTCTTAACTTTGCCTCAAATTCAATAATTTTCCATCGATTTTGTAATTCTCTCCCCTCTCCCTCTAATATGTTTTCGTTTAAATACACATAGAGTAAAGGGAAATTACAACTAAATGGATTACAAAATGATTTCCTATTACAATTATGGATTGATTACATAATCTGAAGAAACAATATCAAATTTGGAAGATCTCTCCATCGTCAATCAACTGAAACAAGTTGAATCTATCATTGCAATTGGAAGAGTTTAGAAAATGGCCACAACAACAAATCTCAGAAAATTGTCTTCAAACAACCTTTCATTTTTCTCAATCCATATCGAATTTGGAAAAATTCCTCAATGAGAAGTTGAATTGGTCTGTTCGGCACAAAATGCATGTTTCAGATTTTCAATATTCTTCTTGAGTTGCCCAAAACATCCAACACCAAATTGTCACTTATTATTCCTATGGATTTCTGAGTTGGATGTAATGTCCCCCACCTCTTAGAGAGGTAATGAGGAGACTCAGTGGCCTGGGCACCCCCACTAGGTCATAGTCTCACACTGAAGGGGGAAAAAAGTCAAGAAGTTAAAAGTTATATTTTTAAGTTGACT
>JASDQU010245338.1:74374-89643 GCA_032191745.1 Picea mariana | reverse complement strand
CGGCCAAAAAGGAGAATGTAAGATACGATCATTCAAAATTTGAGACAAATCCGGTAAATCCAAAGTAGCTAGAAATGGAAATTGTTTGTTAACTTGGGGAAATTGATAACTTTGGGGAGGTAATCTTGTAGGTATACCAGTAGGACCATAAGTCATTTGAAAATAGTTAAAGGGTCCAGTCAAATTCAGTTGAGGAGGATTTTGAGTCAAGTAGCCAACATTATCTTGTTGATTTGGTATGTCGCCTTGGAAAGGAACATTATATTGGAAATATTGACCCCAGGTAGGGTTTACAGTGCCTGGAAAATGTTTCTCGAGATAAGTGGGTAAAAAATAGTTCATTTGAGTAGATTTACCCCCAGTTAGTTGTTTATTTACTTGGAAAGGAAAATTACAAGGTTGGGTTTGTAATCCAGACATAGATTTCCCGTAAACTAGATTGTGTCCCCCAACTTGGGGTTGTCCCCTAGCTTGAGGTTGACCTCCAACTTGGGGTGGACCCCCAGATGATTATCCTCCAATAGGAAGTTGAAAACAAGAAGTAATAGAATAGCTTTTGCCTCCAATAATATTGGAGTTACTTGGTCCAACAAGATTATATCCTCTAGGTGGTGGAGGAAGACTAGGCCCTCCAGATAAAACCTGGGTAGGATTAGGAATAAAACCGCTAACAACATTATAMCTAGTGAAACAAAAAGACTAGTATCTTCAGATGGACCCTGGGTAGGGTTAGTAATAGAGATACTAAGAGCATTACACCCAGGTGGAAAAGATGGATTTGGTCTAGACAAAAGTGGTGTTCCAATAGKATCTTGAATTGTTACCGAACTTTCGACTGAAAAAGGTGCAACTTGCGGGACTGTGGTAGAGCTAGTGAATTGGCTAGGAATAATTGTATGTGTACCAACAAACATCGGATCTAAAACTGTATCAATATTACTTGTCGTTCTAGTAAAATTATTTGGAGGTACTGTATAAGTAGTAAAAGTAACAGGTACGTGTGGTGATGTAGGTTGGTTTGGACTCATACCTAAATGATCAAAATATCACATAYCGAGGGAGTTCTCTAGAAAGAACAAACTGGGATAGAACTGGGATTAAAAATTCTAGAAGTTTGAAYGAGAGTTCTAAATGCTTCACTAGGAAATGGTATTTAATCCACACCGGACTCTACGAAAGGTCCCGAAGGTATTCTAGGATAGTCTTCAACAACAACGTCTCCAAAATAATTTATTGTGAGAAAAACAAGGTCTTGGGGAGTATTCAATAATGGATTTACAGGGAGTGATGGTTCAACCAATGGAGTAGAACTCCTGATCTCTGAGGATGCATTGTTATTGAATGCTCCTTCAAGAGAAGGAACCTTTGGTGAATTAGGAATCAAGGGGCCGTATTCTTCCAGGTCTTCCAGAGGGAATCCTTGCATCCTACGTGAACGACGAAGGATGATGTTGGCCACACCCAATAGATAATAAAAAATATCTATGGACAACTAGAGAAGACAAACAACACTCACTAATAAAAAATAGATATAAATCATCCAAACAAGCCTTCTTATTTCAAAATCACTAGTTGGTGATGAAATCCAACGTCGTGAGATGAAGACAAGAAGGGGTTGGGATAAAGCAGGTGGAAAAGTTACGTTGAAATCCTGCTTAATGGACTTACACCCTAGTGAAATATCCCACACATAATCATCAGTATACCCTCTAAGGAGCCCGAGTGAGTTTAGCCAATGCCGATTCTAGGTACTGTGAATACTTTCCCCTCCACAGTCACCTCATGTAAAGACCCTAAATATGTAGGCTACTAAGGTTACCAATTATGACAATGATTCCTGGGGAAGCAGTTGACAGTCTGATATACGCACAAGGGAAGGGTATCTAAGCCCGAAATATCCTCGAGAAGGCCCGCACATGGTTTTCTTCTCAAGTGACCCCCAATAATACAAACATTCACTACACTAGGACCAACAAAGAAGGGTTAGTAACTTTGGTGTCCTTAATGCGACCTCATGATTGACCCTTGTGTTAGAAGAGATTACCAGGACAAAATGTAGCAAGTGTATTTAACTCTCCCTATTCACAAAATACTATTGTTTGTTTTGATTCTTTGGAGAGCATTCCTCACAACCTATTCCAAATCTCTATGCCCTAGCTAATGTTGGTGTACAAGAGTTCTAGAAAATAAAATTTACTAGATAAATTTTAAAATTACACTTAATTTTAATGGTTGTTGTTTTACTCAAAAAGGAAGCGGAGATGAAACTGATTAAATGCTTGACCTTGACTCAAAAATATGTAAAGAGAGATGAGATGCAATATTTTTGTTTGATGAACTCTAATTACATAAAAGAGAAGGTTTTCTTTTTTCCAAAATACAACAATTTGCAAGATAACAATTCTTTTAAACTTTGAACAATCTTGATATCAAACAATCAAAGCAATAAAATTTTCCAATTTTCTCTTTTAAACAAAAGCTAGAATGCAAAAAGTTTTTGTAAACACTACGAAAGGAAAGATAATTTTCAATTCTTTTTATTTTCAATAAAAACAAAGATCTGAATCAAGGAAAAAGAAAAATTTGTTCAAGAAAATGAATGCACTCACTACACAATTATCCAAACTTAACTCTCAATACAACCAAAAGTGCAAAAGCAAGAAAACGTATTTGTTGAATTAATGAAATCAAAATTCATTTTCTAATCAACAACAATAAAAAACTCATAAAATATCATTAACAACTTGACTGACAAGTAGTCAAGGATGAAACCCAGAGATTATACCCTTGCAACAACAAGTGAAAGATAGAACTTTGAAGCTTATGTGAAAGACTTTCAAAACTTGAAAAATGATCAATATCAACCAAAAATTGCAAACCAGGCTATGAAAAATCACTCAACAGAACACAAAATTCACCCCAAGCAATGATAAAAAAAATATGGGTAAAGAGAAAGACTGCCACTCAAAAATTTCTCAAAAATTGTCGCAGGTCACCGTGTGACACAGTGCGACGTTTAGATATCGTTGCAGGCAAGAGAAGGACACATTGTGACGATGTCGCACTGCTTCTCATAGTAGGGTGCGGCGATGAATGAAACTTGAGAAAAAATGAAAAGATGACATGGTTTTTCAATGAACTTTCAGGATCTGAGAGTCAACTTGGATCACCCAGTGACTCAGAGAATGAAAAATCAACAAAAGCAGGCAAGCCAAAAGAACAAAGAAGCAAAGAAAAAAAGAGGACATTCCCTAGTATGGTCTCCAATTTTGTTAATGGACAAATCGGTAAGTTATTTCACAAACTAATCTCTCTAAATTCAACAAGAAATTAGAACAAAACATGACAGAATACAAAATTCTCCTTAGATTTCTATTGTAATGTATACTAGTTCAATGAGATATAAACGACATATCGTTTAAACATTGTTTGATCCATGCTAGTGTTGTACTTACTCCATCTCAAGGTTTGTGGGATGTTGAACCTTTTAATAAAAAAGAACCCACAAAGAGAGAGAAACAATATCTATAGTCCAATGAAACCTATGCATAAGATCAATGAGTTATACAATAAAAATGAAGACACTTTTATAGGGAAGAAATGTATTGATGCATTATATTGATGGAAGTGGAGAATACAACCTATGCCTTATTTTTGTAAGTTCCCTTCCAATGGTCCTTTTTCCTCAACACACACACCTTTTCTCCAATTCTTTTGATGAAGAGTATACACAACCTGACTTGGAAAGCTAAAGCAAAGCTATCACAAGCACATCCTTCAGCATAATTCTTCATACATAAGCCAACCTAACTTTTCCCATGAGAGATCCCTCTTTATATATAGTGAAGAGGGATGGATGAAGAGATTAGGATGATCCCACTAAATTAGAGAAGCGAGTGAGATCCAAACTGATCAGAGGCCACCTCATCCTTTCGAAGATTCCATTCTAGAACCTTCGAGAAATTCTTCATTTTCCTTTGTTTGAGTATCATCGCACCCTCAACATGAGAAACTTGCGATGACGTCGCAGGCCACTGTGGTGTAGCATGTGACGATTTGGGATCGTCGCACCCTTAACACTAGAAAGGTGCGATGATCTTCTTTGATAGGTTTTTTCAATACGGAAAAGATGATTCCATTTCTTAGGGAAAGTCTTATTTCTTCAATAGCCTTCAGGGAACAGAGAAATAGGCAATACACATATCATCATTGGTCACGGGGGTGAAAAAACTAATGTGTAACACTTAGTTTTTATACTTTAAGGAAGAAGGAACATAAGGTGCAGACACTCTTGGGTCTTATGTGACGTTTTTTCCTTCTTCTAGCTTCATTTAGGTCAAGGATCAAAGGCTAGGGTTAAAACCCTAAAGTGAAATTAATGTCGGGCCTTAGGATTTTACCCCTAGAAAAGAATGCTTCCCAAACTTGGACAATAAAATATTTTTGAAGGAGAGAAACACGTTTGTCTCCTTCTTGGGGTTTTAACAATACAAGAAACTTGCAACAAGATATCAATTTAGAACCTTTAACATTAACAAGAAAAAAAAATTGTAGAAAATTACTTAGTTATTCCAAATAGAAATACCATCAAAACCATAATTGTAGAAAATCATCATCCAAAAGAGAAAAAAATCCATAAAGAGCCCGCACCAAAACAAGTGCATAGGAGAAAAGAGCCAAGAGAGGCAAAAATAACAAACTTTTAAGAGTCTTTCCTCTACCAAGTGGTGAGGAATGTGATGATGAAAATAAATCCTAGTTGTAGCCTCTTTATATGAGGTAAAACCTAGCACTTTATCCACAAATTCAAGTGAAATAATAATAATAAGTGGGACCAACCCATCAAGTAGCCTCTACAAATGGTCAAAATGAAAATAAGACATCATAAATTCCATGCGTGTGGTGATGTCAAGCCTCCCAAGGATAGAGGAAGGCCTCTCAAGGCCATATGGCATCGTCTCAAAGTGTAAACATGGAAATGGTGCATCTCATCATCCATGTTCATGCCAAATCATCAATAGTATCCCAAGTAATAACCAAACCCTAACACCATCACACCCTATGATGTGACATCACCATAAAATGTAGGCCAACGTCAAGGTACCAGGGCACTATGTTCAAGGTAGAGGAGGATGCATATCGTATTTTCATGGTACCTAGTTGTTTATTGCTGCAACATCCTCAATCTAATGAGTAATAATCCCCAAGGCACACTACTTACCTTGTGGGCTTCCTACCCATCTATGTGCTATCATGGTGAAATATGCCAAATAAAACCCATCTGTCCATCTTCCAAGGTCCTGAGCATGTGAGATCTCATGTATGAAGGCACCAAGTCACTAGTTGAATCTCTGCTTTGCATCACATGTGCCAAATTCCTGCATTAAAGGAACAACATCCTGGGTGAAATCCCAGGACGTCCCTCAAAGAGCTATGTCAGGGCCATCCAAATAGAAACATAATATATGACAAGGTAAACCAATGTTGACATGATATACTAGTACTTGAGTCATGCAAAGTAATTTGTTACTTAAGATATAAGCCATGTAAACAATTCACCTCAGTATCCCCTTCAAGCATCACACTACCTCAGGAATTTGAGTGAGTTGGAAAGTTTGAATATGGGAGGGAATTCATCCAAACTTATAAGGTTTGTTGACCAAGAAAGTGAATGAAAATACCCAGGTAGAAGGATAGGTCCCGTGGGAAATAGTGAAATAAAGAAACCCTTCAAGAGTAAGTGTGCTAGTGGTATGAATTTAGGCTTACTTCATGGATTATGGTGTCATTATATCCATTTCTAGGAGAACCTATGTACAAGTATTGCTTGCTTCTTGAGATATCGTTTCCTTGATACTTTTTTCATTCTGAACCCTTTAATTTTCTTTTGATACCTATTCTTTATTTTCCAATTCCTTTTTACATGTTTCAATCTTTTATTCTTTCATTTTGTTACTAGCATGAAGTCATGTTATAAGTGTGCATTTAGTGCATCAGGACAAGGGGATATTACCATTAGAGGGGGTAGATCTCAAGCTATCATGTGGATTTTATAGGTGGCCTTATCATCTTTTACACAAAATATATAACAATTGCATCAACCTCTGGGCCTTCAACCTCTTGTTCTCATGAGAGAATAGACCATGACCCATTACCAAATTTTAGTACACTGTGAGAGGCTCCATGATGGAAAATGTTAAGTATCGAGAGGAATGGAATGTTACCCTTATGATCCCCTCCCCCCCTAATATTACCCATTTTACTTGGGCGGTGATGACCTGGGACTAGGGAACATAAGTTGACCACCAAATTGAAACAAGATAACAAACATAACTTCTAGGCTAGTGATCCATTATTCAAATTCAACCAATGATCCTCACCTACATGCCTATTAAATTAAGCACAACACTTTGGATGAAAGAATGACTAACATACCTTATGCTGACATTGGCTTACCATGGGCTTACCATCACCCATACACTAAGTTGTTTGGATGTGATGAGATTGAATGATTTGTAGTTGTAAGAGGAAATGTGAGGGAGGATGTTGGGCTACCATCTGTGAACATGTTGATCATCATCATGGTTGGGATCACTATCTCCATTTTGGTCCATGAGACATGATATCCTCTAGTTACCCCTAGGCATTGGTGGGGGGGGGTTAACATATGACTCCAACATGGGGACATGTGCTCATGGTAGAGTGCATGTGAACCTTAACATCTCTAGTTGTCCAAGACCTACAATCCTATGCCCAATTTAAACAACAAAACCCTTTAGAAATATTTGTTGGTGGATGTGATCCATCGGGGTTAGTATTAAATCAAAATGATGTTGTAAATAAAAAAATTCACTACAACTATACATGATGAAGTAATAATACAATGATCAAATGCAAGTTCCTAACATGTATGCATTATATACAAATGAAATAAAATATATACAAGAATATACAATACTATAGTATGATCTAGGTGGAAATTGGTGGCCACCCACCTATTCCACTAGCTCAAAACATGGGTTTCCACCTTGGCAGTTTTTCTATAGCTTTTCGGGTCCTAAACTTCTAGGGCTGTTTTGAGGCCCTAAACAACGTTTTTTGGGCCTGCCACAGTCACAGTGTAGGCTTTAACCACTACCATAGTCACACTGTAGGATTTAACCAAAGTGTGATGGAAAAATGTGTAGTCCTTGAATATACCTTTTAAATGAGCTATCGTTCACCCCAAACGAAGATTGTATGCAAAAGTTACACCCTTGGGAAGTTGATGTACCAACTACCTCCATTGGGGCCCACAAAACTTTTCGTGTTTTATCTTCCAAGGTTAGGGTTTTGTATTTTATTTATGTTAAAAGTGCCTCTATAGCCTCATTGTAAACATCATCATCTTCTTGCGAATGAGCATAGCCATCACATCTCTTCTTAGAGATAAGCTGCCACCATTCTAGCGATCATTCACTCTGTAATTTTACAATTTCTATACATTCTCTCATTAATAAAAATTGTGCATTACTGTATCTCTATGTTCATTGCCATATCTTTGTATATTTCATTGTTATATCTCTTCCTTCATTTCATTCTCAAAATAATCCAGATCAGTGGTACCAGAGGAAGATAATCTTTTTCATTTCTTAGTGCATGTCACCGACGAGGTCAGGGTATAGAGAGTTGGGTCTCAAGCTAGTTTCTCTTGAGGACAATTGCTCTCGATAGCCCAAGCGGCCTCCCATGGTGGATGAAAAGAGAGACAAGGGATAAAAATATCCCATCAAGTTGTTTCTTGTGAAAGCCCTCGCGTAACAAAGGAACGATATGTTGGAGAATTTTTCCCAAATCCTTCAACGATTGTCGACAATAAGAGATGCGTCTTCGCCAAGTGAGCACTTTGGAGACACTGACCCATTAAAGGTACAAGTTTATTTTGATATTCTTGTATTTGAAGGTTAGATCAATACAAATGCTTTGGAAAAATGGTTAAATTTGCTAGAAGGTTATTTCTCTGTTCACAATTTTTCTGATAGAGAAAATATCACCTTTGCACTCCTTAAGGCTCTCCCCCATGTCAAACATTGGTGGGAGATTTACTGGGAGAAAAATTCCACAGAGGAGTCTGGAATATTTGGGGCTGAGCCCATTTGGAATTTTTTTATGGATATGTTCAAGCATAAATATTACCCTGTGGGAAACTAAGATGACCAATACGTGAGATGGACCACACTACATCAAAATCAAGACCAAAAAGTGTCGCAGTTCACAAATACCTTCCATACCTTGCACACCAAGCTAGGTATCAAACACTCTGAGAAACATCTAGTTCTGAAATACCACAGGGATCTACATAGGTACATCCAAACTGAAATGCAGTTTATGCACATCTCATCACTGGGAGCCTCTTATATATATGATGTCAAAATCGAGCATAAATTTAAGTAGCCGAACAAGTGGGAATTTGGGTTTGCAAATACACAACAATCAAAGTATGGTAAAGGAATCCATAACTCATAGTAAAATTAACCTCAAGACAACCAATCCAAGCCACAATAAAATAAGGGTAATGGGAAGTTGAAGAAGGACATTAGGAAGTGGTGCGACTTCCACAAAATCCCTTGGAACAGCATTGATGAATGTCGCTTGATATAGTCATTGGTGGCCGAGATCAAAGAAACATATCTGAGACATGACTTGCACTCCAATTCAGATAATAATAAAAGGAGACAAATAATTGATGCATAACCCACTGCTACTATCGCGACCAAACAAATCCAACCATAAGAAATAAAGGATCATGAGGAGGGGGAGCGCCTTTTCCATCGATAGATGTGGGTGAAGGGGACCTCATTACATTTTATTTTTGATAGAATAATCCATAAGAATATCATCTCAGCAAAGGTCATCAAGTAGTTGGATTTTTCAACAAAACCACACCTGTATCCATACAACATAGAATGGCTCTGCCAGGGATGAGATATTTGTGTCAACCAATAGTACCACCTATCATATGACATCAAGATCTTCAACGATGAGATACTGTGTGATGTTTCTCCAATGGAAGTATGTTATTTTATTTTAGGCAAGACATATATGTTGAGGCATCATGTTTTTTATGTGTCTCGACCCCATAGCATCATTGTTGCTCTGGGGGGTCATCCCTATAAGATACTAGAGGTAGTTCTGACTACTGCACCGACAAAATAGTGCTGAAAATTAATCTCTCATACCACAAAGTTTAAACTCTTCACAACTTGGTCAAAAGAGAAGGAAACTGCAACCAATTGAGCCTTGAACCAAGACCCTTATATCCAACAGAAGTAGATTAAAAATATTATAAAAGAGAACCAAGATATTCCTACTGCACCTACGGGGGTGCCTCCATACTTCCCAAAAAAAACAAGTTATGATAAATCCATTCATGTTCTTCATGCTGCATATTGATTGACAGAGTCCTCACACACTATGGAATAGCATGCAACCATATTGGTTAAACAGATCCAACCCCTCTAATAATAGGTCCATAACAACCTTCAACAAGCTAAGGAAGACAACTTCTTCAACAAGGAAAACAACTCACTAAGGTTCAGATTCAACAAAATCTTCCCCATGAAATTCATGTAATGGAAACCATTGTTTTCTAAGGGGGGATGATTGATCTAGGTAGAAATTAGTGGCCACCCACCTATTCCACTGGCTCAAAACAAGGGTTTCCAACTTGGCAATTTTTCTACAACTTTTTGAGTCCTAAACGTTTTGGGCTCGCCACAGTCACACTGTAGGATTTAGCTAGAGTGTGGAGAAAAAATGTGTATTCCTTGGATAAATAATTCAAATGAGCTATCATGCACCCCAAACATAGATCGTATGAAAAAGTTACACCCTTGGAAAGTTGACGTACCAATTACCCCCATCGGGGCTTGCAAACCTTTTGGCGTTTCATCTTTTGGGGTTAGGGTTTTGGATTTTATTTATGTTAAAAATGCCTCTAGAGCTTCATTGTAAACATCATCATCTCCTTGCGAATGATCGTAGCCATCACAACTCTTCTTAGAGATAAGATTCCACCGTTCTAGTGAGTCATTCACTCTGTAATTTTACATTTTTTGTACATTCTCTCATTAATAAAAAATGTGCATTACTGTATCTTTGTGTTTATTGCAATATCTCCGTATATTTCATTGTTATATCTCATCCTTCATTTTTTTCTCAAATAATCTAGATCATAGTAGATTGAATGCATGATGCAATCATATATACAAAATGCAATGCAGGATGCAAATGCCCTTCCTAACCTACACTAAACTATGCTACACTAAATAATTCAAGTCTCCTCCCCATGATGGGGCTTGAGAAGGGATATACTAATAGGTTGTGGATGTCTCCTTCCCTCTAGCATGGATAAATCATAGGAATGATTGACATACTTATTTTCAATCTTGTAGGGGCCTAGCCAAAACTTATCAAACTCCTTTCATGTATTATGATGGCCTTTCATCCTATCCCACATTAAGACAAATTTTCCTTGTTTATAATCCTCCTTCTTGAGATCGATCATTTCTTGATTCACTCTGGCATCTTTCTTCAAGGGAGGGGGGTGGGACTTCATTGTAAGAGTATATTCTTGGTTCAATTTAATAAACATATCTTTATCACCTTTCTTCAAGATCATGATGGACCCAACCACTTTTTCCTTGTATTTGTCTAGTTTCTTTTGATAGTCTTCCCTTTTGGGCCACATTATATCATCAATATCATATTCTTGGGTGAAAGTAAGATCATTCAGGTAGAAATCAGGAGGGGAATCCATGAATTATTTAGGGAAATTTTCTAAGGGACTATAATTTTTAGGGTCAATATCAATTTCTTCAACATGGTCCCTTGTCATTGGTTTATTATATAGGAAAACATGGGCTTCATCACCGATGGGTATACTAGCATGGGATAAGTACATTTGTAATGTTCCATCCAATATTGCAGTAAAATGTCTAGACAAAATCATTCCCCAAATGTCTGGGATGTCCACAACCATAATGGACTTCATCAAAATGACTATCTCAGGATATTTTGCAAGGCATACTTATAAATTCTCTATCAAACCATATCTACTAATAGCCTTGGATTCAATACCATACAATTTTTCATAAGGCCATGTCACTTCTAAGACCAAGTGTCTCATCATTTTGAAGGCCATAACATTTCCAGACACCCCTAAGTCGAGCATACAATTGTTGAACCACTTATTATTTAATCTCACGGTGATGTGAAAAGGTGGATGTTCATCATAGTGTGTTTTTAAATGATTAACATGTATCAACACAAGAGGGTATCCCTATTCCCAATTGTATCCTAAATAATTTATCAACCTTATTTATTATAGAAGGAATATTCATCATTTATATTAGAGGTACAAGCACGTTTATCTTTTCCAAGACACTAGCATTGTCAACATTCAAGTCTATGTCATCATTTCTTGGAAAATTTGAACTAGGAGGAACACTATCTTTAGGTGGTGGAGGAGACCTTGGATGAGGAAATATAGGGTCATTGGGAGGAGCTTGGGGAACATATTTTGTCTAGTTTACACTTGTAATTTTTTCTTCCTAAGTCTCTCCCTTAATTCCTCATCCATTTGGCTCAGGATGTCCATCCTAGCCCTACTGGCAACTTCTTTATTACCTTCCTCAAGTTTATCTTGTTCGATATTGAAACTCTCTTGAGGGGACAGAAAAAATATAAAGTTGAAGGTATCAAGAACATTCATGTGATTAGTACCCCCATCAATATTCCTCGAGCATTCATTTTCCCAATGTCGATCCACACAAGGAAAACACCAATGAATCTCTTCTTGATCTATAATGTTAGAAGGAACTAGGGCATTAGGGAATCTTTGTTCATTTGGAGGCCTTGGTTTCCATGCCTGGATCGGTCTTTGGGGTTGGCCCTTAAAATACATACTAATGACTTGTTGTTGCTCCCTTTCTATGTTAGTGATCTTGTTCATCATTAGGGTTTGATTTTGAGTAAGGCCATTTATTGCTTCTTTGATCCTTTGTGCCCATGGAGTGATTATTTCTTGGGTGGCTTTGGTAGTATGAAATGTTCTTGGTTTTCTTTTAGACTTGTTCCTTGGGGCATAAAAAGGTTTTACCTTACAAGATGAAATATTATCCTTAATCCTTGCAACCAATTCTTGGGATTCTTCAAGTGTATTTGGGAGCTTTTCCTTCAGCATGAACCTGAAATGTCCTGGAAAAGTGTTGGTATAGAGGAAAATGATTTTCTCTTTTCTGGGGAAAATATTGTTACGTATTTGTTGAAACAACTTATCAAATATGACATCCAACTCTTTGATGGTTTCATTCTCTTTATTTTTCATTTTAGTAAGTCACAACAAGAACAAGTTATGATCTTCTTTAGTACCCCATATTTGCATAAAGGTCTCTTCAAAGGAATCCCAAGTCTTAATACTCTTGCAAGGGATACTCTTGTATCATCTCCTAGTGTCATCAAAAAAATTGGAGGAAAAGAGTTTCATCACTACATATTTAACATAATCACTCATAGGATTAGGTTGAAAATAGGCCCAAAAGTTATCTAAGTTCTCTTCAATAGTAGTCACATCATTATCATAAAACTTGGGAAACCGTTTTCAAACTTCTGAGGCATGTTGTGATGGTACCCTAGGATTTTAGACATGTCCAAGGGTTTCAAGATATTGGATACCCATTTCTTTTGAGTCATTGGAGATAAGGAAGGCTTCCAATAAATAAAGATTTAAAAACATGAGATTTTTGAGGAAGCCTTCTCATGTAAGTATTAGGAGGGTTAGATAACCTCTTTGAGCTTTGTGGAGTCACTAGATGGTCATTCTATGATCATCAAAGGTAAGTGAGGGATTCTACCCTCAGTGGATTTTCTGAGGTTTGACATAAGGGATTTAGGATAATCTTACTAAAAGGATGTTGTGTGGAGAATGACTCAATCCTCCTTGAAAATGACGCTAAAATGCTATCAAAGGATTTGTACTTGTAAAAATTCCTCCACAAGATCCCAAATCTTGTGTAACAATGAATTAATCTACCATTGTCACCTAAGTAGCAACTTCTCTCATTTTAGTGGTGGAAGAGGTCCACCAAAAGGGAGGCTTCTTTGGTGACCTCAAGGGATCAAATAGAAATATTATCCAAGTCTGCATCCCCCTATCTTGTTCACCTACTAGTTAGGTCAAGGTCTAGGAAATGGATAGAAGATAACAAGATAATTGTTGTTCCTATACCAGACAATAAATTACTTGCAGCATAATATAGACAATTACCAAGTTATAGAGTGTAATAATGACCCTTTATATACTAAACAATCAAGAAATGTTATGGTTGTTGCAAATTACAATAATAAAATAGTTTTATTACAACAATTAATAATTTGCAACAACAAAAAATAAAAGTGCTAATAAATGTATCAATTTAACATGAAAATTAAGCATTCAACAAGTGTAACATTATCCAATTGCTAGAAGTATTTTCCAAGTGAGTAAAGCGACTTATAAATGGGTGTATGAAGAAAATTAAGGTAGTTTTTAGTGGTTGTAGAATTTTTTTATAACAACAACAATAAATAGTAGTAGTCTACTAGGGTCAAGGTTAAGAAAGTTAGTAAATTGTTTGAGAGAGTGAGAATATTGATTTTAATGACTACTTTAACCACAACAATACCTCTAGACTAGTATCATTGTCCTCTAGGGATCATGGAGTCACAAATGAATTAGCTTGAAGATTGAACTATATGAAGCAATAAAGGTAAGGTCTAAACCCTAAGGTAAAAACACACTTGGTACTTTGGTTTTATAATTTGAGGAGGAAGGAACCTAGGGTGCAAACATTCTTGGGCCCTAGGTGCCATTTTCCCCTTCTTCTAGATTTACTTAAGTCAAGGATCAAAGGCTAGGGTTAAAAACCTAAATGGAAATCACTTTTGGGCCTTAGTATTTTAAACCTAGCAAAGAATGATTCAAAAACTTGGACACTAAAATATTTATGAAGGAGAGAAGCACTTATGTCTCCCTCTTAGGGTTTTAACAAGACAAGAAGCTTGAAACAAGATATAAATTTAACACCTTTAACATTAACAAGAATAACAAATTTCAGATTAGTTACTTCTTCCAAGTAGAAATACCATCAAAACCTTAATTGTATAAAATCATCATCCAAAAGAGAAAAACATCCAAAAAGAGCCTCCTACAAAACTAGCGCATGAGAGAAAAGAGCCAAGAGAGGCAAAAATAATTTTTTTTTAAGAGTTTCTCCTCTACCAAGTGGTGAGGAATGCGATGATGAAAATAAATCCTAGCACTAGCCTATTTATATGAGGTGAACAATAGAACTTTATCCATAAAGTCAAGTGAAATAACAATAATAAGTGGGGCCAACCCCTCAAGTAGCCTCTACAAATGGTGATTATGTGTGGTGATGTCAAGCCTCCCAAGGATAGAGGAGGGCCTATCAAGGCCACATGGCACCATATCAAAGGTTAATTATGGAAATGGTGCATCTAATCATCCATGGTCATGCCAAATCATTAATGGTACCCCAAGTAATAACCAAACCCTAACACCATTAAACCTTAGAAGGTGATGTCATCATCAAATGGAGGCCAAGGTCAAGCATCTAGGGCACTAAGTCTAAGGTGGAGGAGGTTACATCTCATCTATGCATGGTACCTAGATGTCTACTACTACAATTTCCTTAATCCGGTGAGTAACAAGCCCTTGGGTACACTACCTAGCATGTGGGCTTCCAACCCATCTGTGTGCCATCATGACCAAAATTTCCAAAACCAAACCCATTTGTCCATCATCCAAGGTCCTAAGGATGTGAGAGATCATGTTTGAAGGTGACAAGTAATTGGGTGACTCATTGTATGCATCACACATGCCAAAGTCTTGTAATAAGGTAAAAATGTCCTAGGTGAAAACCCAGGATGTCCCTCAAAGAAGTATGTTAGGGCCATCCAAATAAAAAAAACTATAAGACAAGGTAAACCAATGTTCATAAGAAATATTAGTCCTCGGGTCACACAAAGTAAGCTATTATTTAAGATATAAGACATGTAAATAGTTCACCTCATTATCCCCTTTAATCATCACACCGACTTAGGACTTTGTGTGAGTTGGAAAGTTTGAATATGGGAGGGCCTTCATCTAACCCTGTTAGGTGCCCTGACCAAGACAATGAAAGAAAAGACCCAAGTAGAGGGATAGGTCCCAAGAGAAACAATGAATT
>JASDQU010245338.1:4714-17224 GCA_032191745.1 Picea mariana | reverse complement strand
AAGTCCTCGTGAATTCTGTCAGGCACACTGGTCCCAGATACATACATAACAAATAAAAAAGTCAATACTTTGATACATATAAAAATGATATATATAAAAATAATTAAAAATTAAATAACTTTAAAAAACATGTTACCTATCTCTCCTCGCTCCTCTCCGGGAGGCACAGGCTTGTCTGGATCTCTGGAAAATTTGATTCCATCGTAGGGTTAGTCCTATATCACTAGAATCTGTCGTTCCCACCAGTCAAAGAATTTTTCATGAAAGGCCTCTATGGTCCTCCCTCTCCCCTTTCATGGTAGTAGTGTTTCCCATCTAGATACTGCTGGGAAAGAGGCCACATGCCCTCATACAGTCTCTCTAGGACTCAAACTGGGCACTNTGATATATATAAAAATAATTAAAAATTAAATAACTTTAAAAAACATGTTACCTATCTCTCCTCGCTCCTCTCCGGGAGGCACATGCTTGTCTGGATCTCTGGAAAATTTGATTCCATCGTAGGGTTAGTCCTATATCACTAGAATCTGTCGTTCCCACCAGTCAAAGAATTTGTCATGAAAGGCCTCTATGGTCCTCCCTCTCCCCTTTCATGGTAGTAGTGTTTCCCATCTGGATACTGCTGGGAAAGAGGCCACATGCCCTCATACAGTCTCTCTAGGACTCAAACTGGGCACTCTCTCGAAGACTAATGAGAAAAGGATAGTGCCAAACCTAAAGTTCTTGTTTTTGCGCTCTCGAAACTCTTTCAACTACCTCTTCATGCATGTGAGCATTGTCGTACTCCAGTCATATATGTGTGCCTCCTGGCACTGAATAGCACAATGCATGTGCACCCAGGAATCCTGGTGAAGGGTTGTGGATCTAGTAATCCGCCCAATAAGTAGTAAGATCACCCTCAATGAAAAACTCATGATCTTGTGAATGGGCTCTTGAGAACCTACCTTCTCAGTGTCGACCTCACAGTACATCCTGATGTAGTCCTCAATGTTGAAAGGCCCAGGGGAAAATGTCCGCAGATTGAATGGTTCCCCTCTCCTCAAGAGGCCAGTCAAGAAGTAAATGTCCTCAGTCATTGGAGTCAACGACTGTCCCTCTATCATGAATCCCTCTGCATCTGGGTGCTATTAGTCAACCAGGGCATTCAGTAGCCTAGGTTGTGCCCTCATAAATGGACACTGAAAGAACTTCCACAACCCACATTTTTTTAATGAGGTAATGGCAGCAGGGTCCTCATTGACCAGTACATCAATGTCCTTGTGTTCCCTCTCCCTCCAATGGAAATACATCCTATTCCATGGTAGATAAAAGGGAGTTATATCCTGCACTTTAACTCTTTTTCCAAGCTTTTGAGGGTGTACGCGGGTTGTTTTGGTCATAGTCATGTATGTACACGGGAAGAGTCTTTTCTGCCTGAGTACATACATGGCCTATCCTTGGACAACCCACGTACACACAGGGCCTCTCTTTTTAGGAGAGCGTGGCGACGTGCCCCCTCAAGAACAAAAAGAAATGCATAAAGAAGGAATTGGAATGAAGGAGGGATACATTTGTACTTACTTGGTCCAAGCAGAAGTTCGTTTCGTCCTCTGAAGCTCTCGGAATCAACTTCTTTAGAAAAGGAGATTTTTTCTCCTTTTTGGCCAATTTTCAAAATGCAATGGTGAAAATGATTTGTCAGCTTCTATTTATAGACATTTTTGGCCCTTTTTTCCACTTTTTTTACCCCCTTTCTGGTTTTTTGTGGCTCAAAAATCATTTAATTTCATTCTTGAGTTTCTTATTGGATGTTATGATACACTTTTCCTTTTGGTTTGGTAACGTTTTTGGGGATGGGTCACTTTAAAAATCCTTTGGTAAAAGTCGTTGTTTCCAACTTTTTGCATATAAGTTAGGTTTTCACCTCTACCTTCTGCATTTCATTGTATTTTCTTCTTTTCCATAGGATCGATCCCACCGCAGTGTGACACAAAACCATCATTGCTTCTTTAGAAGTGTCGTGATAAGGTGGTAGAGCCTACCTTTACATGGATTCCCTAGATAGATCCTTGTTGCATTTTGGCGTCCATGTTGTTTGTAATGACTATAGGCTCGGGAGTCCTTGTTAGTCCTCTCATGATTATGATATTGAGCCCCATTCATATGATGCACCATCACTCTTGGCCTCACCCTTGAGACTCCCAAAATTAGAACGCTTTGTTGTCTTTCAAGCTCGCTTTGAAATCTGAAAGCAACATCCGACGAGACTACATTTATGATTTTCGATCTTGTTTGGATTAACTGAGAAGAATAACCTTTTGGAGTCTTCTTTAATCCCTTTTCAGACTCTCTAAACATAAAAATATTTTCGAGCGATCTTGTTGCCCCTCACGCTTGCCAAACTCAAATTTGAAGGCACGTCTGTCCGATAGTAGTTTACCCCTTTTTCAGTCTGGATGATCAATTGTACGAATAAAGGTATACTCTAGGAACTTTGGTTTGGTAGAAGAGTATCCTCAGGTATAAGTTTAACCCTTTTTCTGGCCCGAGGGACTAAATTTATGAAAAATGAACATTCTCCTTGGTTTTGGTTTATCACCTTTTTCGGGCCTTGGATATTACTTACTAAAAAGGAACCCCCACGGAGTCCATAGTTAAGCTCTTTTCAGACTCCCTAAAATTTAAAAGATTGTTGAGTGACCTTGTTCTTTCACACTTGTTAAATTGGTCTAGAAGAAAATCTATTGGCATGAGTTTACCCCTTTTTCTGGCCTATAGATTATAGAGGAAAAAGGTATGCCTTGTGAGATTCGTCTCGCCGGTAGAGTTATCCTCAGTAACTTTTATACTTTTTCGAGCTAAGGGGACTAAATTCAGAAAAAGGTTGTGAGTCCATAGTTAAGCTCTTTTCAGACTCCTTAAAATTGAAAATATTGCCGAGTGATATTGTCTTTGTCACACTTGTTAAAAACGTTTTGAATAGACGTATTTTCGGTTCCAGTTTACCCCTTTTTCAAACTGACTAGACTATCTCTGAAAAAGKTACTCCTTGGAGTCTTCTTTTTACGTTTTTTTAGACTCTCTAAACGTGAAAAAACTACCAAGATTACCTTCTCTGGTCTCGTTAAAAATACATTGAAGGGGGTTTCATTGTGTCTTTCTAATCACATTTGCATCTCTGCATCTTTGGCCTAATTTCGACTCCATGTTKCTCTCAATTGAACCTTTRAAGAATGCCTTATATGCAAGCCTTGTAGCACTTTTCCTGTGTGACYTGACACCTTGACCCATGGAGGAATTTTCCCTGAGTGTCCTTTTCCTCCACATGTCTCCTTGCTCTTAGCATTAGTGTGTTCCTTGCACCTGGATCTAGTATGATTTCTTGTGACACTCATTCCTCCTTTGTAATGTAGCATTCTTTTATTCTTTTTCAAGATCTTTAAAAATCGAAAAAGACAAAAAAATAAAAAAAAACCCAAAAAGAGGGGACGGGAAATATGTATTCTTTTCTGGTAGCACAATGAGTCGCCCTTGGAAAAATCACATCCTTTCATTTTTTATTCAAGAATTGGGATCTAATATGACCTTACGAAGTTGTTCTCGCTACATAGAGATGTGTCCTTCTCCATTTGGTTACTCTTCCAAACACATGGTGAGTTTGCATTGCCTCCTGCATTGGAAAATTATGTCAATGTAATGCTGCCTGAGTCTGATCATCTTTCGTGATTTTGTCCAAGGGAAGTCTCACCCAACTTGAGTCAGCCTTTCTGTAGTTTGTCTCTTGACCTTATGAACTAGCCATCCCAAAATTCCAGTCAAGTCTTGATTCAAAATCAATGAAGTTCTCCACCTGATCATTGAGATCCTCTTGTCTTTTCCCGATGAGTCGTCGAAGACCTCGGGTAGTGAAGTCATACACTCACATTGTAATCCTACTTTAGTTTTGAAGATATTGAATTTGTTGATCAAGCTATGGACACCTCATCTCCATCCATCAGGTGTTATTGGCTTCTTGAAGATGGATACTATATTTGTATATCTTTGATTTTGAGATGTACATCTGCTATGTATTTCTCGTGGCTACACTTTATATAATTATATGACATGGATATGCAGTGTATTTGATTGAAATCCATGATTTATTTCATCCTGAGCATGGGTATGCCCACCTCAGAGAGATAATTTTTATTTTGTAGATGGCACCTCCCGAACTCTGGTCCCGGGCTCACTCATTTTTGTACATTGGTGAATATTTTGTAAAGTATTTCGGCCATCAGATTCTCTTCTGACCTCACACATTATGGGGCATCTGTTATAACCCTAAATTACTCTACACATGCATACATAGCCTTGGCCCTCTTACTTGCATTTTTTTTCCAATTCATTTTTGAGTTGCTCTTCTTAAAAACCATTTTTTTGAAGATCTACACACCCTACACCATTACTGCCCACGTACATATGCTTGTTGCACCACTATAGATCATGTACATATGCATGCTACACCATTACAACCCGCGTATACTTGCAAAAAAAAAAAAAGTTGCAAGGAATTCATTGATATTATGGGCTATTGGGTAGTTTTCCAACTAATCCACCTGCTATAGCCCATCACCTAACCGAATAATCATCCTTTTTTCATATAAAAGGAGGTGTTCGGGTCTCATTTCACATATAAGAATAATAACAATGAAACTCTTCCCATTCACTCCCCCTCCTTGCCCAATATATTGCAGCCCCTTTTGTGAGAATTGCCTCAGCATTCCATCATTAGCCCCTTCTCCCCCATTTAACCCATTCACTTCCCAAAAAGAGATCAAAAGGTTTAGATGAGAAGTTTATACAAAGGTGCACTTGGATCTTGGTGAAGAGGATCCCAGACCAGGTTCGCGAAGTAGTGGCTGACTTTGGTTGTAAAGGTATAATCATTGTGTTATTAATAAAAGAATTACTTTTCCTGTCCCAAATGATGGTGTCTTTAATACTTTTGTTGATTTATGTATGACATTATAATATCTAACCCTAACTTGTATATGGAATAGCATTCTTGTAGTTTTTTGTTTGTCAATATTTGGATGCAGGTCATCTCTAGGAGGAGGCGTGTAGTCAACGAAACTTCCAAGCAAGAGGAGGTCATCACCAGACGTGGGATTAGATGTATAGTTACTCGTTCTCATTTTCCTTTCTTTCTTAATATGATTTTTGGTATGTTGGGGGTAGTTTAGAGAATTAATTGACTTTTAGACAGTTAATCGATATGCCTACATTTTGAACCCTGGTGTATTCATAGGGGGTTTTTTCCCTAAATCTTAGAAGAAATCATCATAGCAAGTGTTATATATAAACCTGTCTACAAAACTTAAGTACAGGATTCGTCCTATTGGGATTGCGATGAACGACATTCGTTGGACTATGGAGAAACCCAGAGCTATAGTCTTGTGGAGTTATATTAATATGAAAGTTGGATTGCGAGGTGATTGAATGAGGATCATCAGATCTCATTGAAGAAGGCAAGTTCCATTTTGACCATCCATCCAAGTGTTGATTAAAAAATCACCATAGATGTAAATTAGTTGAAGAGTTGAGTGACATAGATCCAACCACACGACCACGATGAGATCAATGGTGGACAAGCATTTTGTAGAGAAGAACTATGAGGAGTTTAACATAGGCTGGACCCCCCAAAATGATATGGGCCATTGATTGTAAGACCATGTGTCGGCTTGTGGTATATTTTGGGGTCCACGAACTTGTGATATGAGCCAGGAACACAGTCCCTAAAAAGTAGCCTTTGGTCATGTATTTCGGTCATATGGACAAGGTTCTATGATGGAGATTGACACGTACATTGGTGCTAAAGGAAATAACACTTGATCTGTAAGGTTATGGTCATGAGCCAATGTCATATGAGAAGAGTGAGCATGAGGTTTAAGGTATTTTAGGTCTTCAGAATAGCCTCATGTGGCAAGTGGATGACACTATGCATGACATGCAAAATATTGGTCCTTGGACATCCCTTGAGGATTTAATGTGCAACCTAAACATAAGGTTTCCATTGACTGTGTGTTTTGACTGATAAGGTCATCATAACTTCAAACAATGATCCTCATCCACATGCTCAGTAAATTAAGCACAACACTTTGCATGAAATAATCACTAACATACCTTATGGTGACACTGGCTTATCATGAGATTTCCATCTTCCATACAATAAGTTGTATGGATGTGATGAGATTGGCTGATTTGTAGCTGTAAGAGGTAATCTGAGGGGGGATGTTGGGATACCATATGTGGACATGATGATCATCATCATGGTTTGGATCATTTTCTCCATTGAGGGTCATGATACATGATATCCTCTAGTTACCCCTAGGCATGGGGAGGAGGGTAGCATCTGACTCCAACATGGAGACATGTTCTCACCATAGAGTGCATGAGAACCTCAACATCTCTAGTTTTCCAAGACCTTCATTCCTATTCCCACTCCAAACAACACAATCCTTTAGAAATATCAGTCGGTGGATTTTATCCATCAGGGTTAGTAGTAAATCAAAATGATGCTGAAAAGAAAAACCTTCACTACAACTATACATGATGAAGTAATAATACAACTATCAAATGCAAGTTCCTAACATGTATGAATTATGTACAAATGAAATGAAATATATACAATAATATGAAATACTATAATAGCATGAATGCATGATGCAATCATATATACAAAATTCAATGCAGGATGCAGATGCCCTACATAAACTACACTAAACCATGCTACACTCAAGAAGTCAAGTCTCCTCCCCGTGATGGGGATTGAAGAGGGATATACTAATAGGTAGTGGATTTCTCCTTCCCTTAGCATGAATAAATAATAAGAATCATTGATAGACTTCTTTTCAATCTTGTAGGGGCCTTGCCAAAACTTATCAAAATACTTTCATATATTAGGTTGGCCTTTCATCTTATCCCACATTAAGATCAATTCTCCTTGTTTATAATCCTCCTCCTTGATATTGATCATTTCTTTATTCACTCTAGCATCTTTCTTCAAGGGAGGGGGTTGGGACTTCGTTGTAAGAGTACATTCTTGGCTTAGTTTAATCAACATCTCTTTATCACCTTTCTTCAAGTTCGTGATGGATCCAACCACTTTGTCTGTGTATTTATCTAGTTGATTTTGATATCCTTCCATTTTGGGCCACATTATATCATCACTATAATCTTGTTGGGAAAAAGGAAGATCATCCAGGTAGAATTCAGGAGGGGAATCCATGAATTCCCCAGGGAAATATTCTAAGGGACTATCATTTTCAAGGTCAATATCAATTTCTTGAACATGGTCAATTATCATTGGTTAATTGTATAGGAAAACATGGGCTTCATCACCTATGGGTATAGTATCATTTATAATTCCATTTGTAAGGTTACACCCAATATTGTAGAAAATGTTCTAGACAAAATATTTCCCCAAATGTGTGGGATGTCTACAACCACAATGTCCATCAAAAATACTATCTCATGATATCTTGCAAGACATACTTCTAAATTCTCTACCAAACCATATGTACTAATAGCCTTGGATTCAATATGACGAACATTCCCATAAGGCCTTGTAACTTCCAAAACCAATTGTCTCATCACTTTCAAGGCCATAACATTTGCAGATGCCTTTGAGTCGAGCATACACTTTTTTAACCACTTATTATTTAATCTCAGGGTGATGTAAAAAGGTGGATGTTCATCATAGTGTGGTCTGCAATGACTAGCATGTATCAACATATGAGGGTCTCCCTATTCCCCTTTTACCCTAAATAATTTATCAACCTTATTTCTTATCGGAGTAATCTTAATCATTTCTATTATAGGTATAACTACATTTATCTTTTCCAAGACACTAGCTATGTCAACATTCAAGTCTATGCCATCATTTCTTGGAAAAGTGGAACTAGGAGGAACAYTATCTTTAGGTGGTGGAGGAGGCCTTGATCAAGGAAATATAGGGTCAATGGGAGGAGAATGGGGAASATTATTTTTATTAGTTTAAACTTGCAATTTTTTCTTCSTAAGTCTCTCMCTTGATTCCTTATCCATTTGGCTCAAGATATCCATCCTATCCCTCCTAGAATCTTCTTTCYTACCGTCCTCAAGTTTCTCTTGTGTGATATTGAAAATCTCTTGAGGGGACACAAAAAATATAKATTTGAAGGTATCAAGAACATTCATGTGATCATGAACCCCATCATTGTTCCTTGGGAATTCATGTTCCCAATGTGGATCCCCATAAGGAAAATACCAAGGAGTCTCTTTTTGATCTATAACATTAGAAGGAACTAGGGTATTAGRAGCTCTTTTTTCATTTGGGGGCCTYGGTTTCCATGCTTGGCTCTGTCTTTTGGGGTGGAAATTAAAAGKAAATCTAATGGATTGTTGTTGCACCCTTTCTAGGTTAGTGATCTTKTTCATCATTAGGGTTTGATTTTTAGTAAGGCCATTTATTGCTTCTTCGATCTTTTGTGCCCATGGATCACCTTTTTCTTGGGTGGGTTCGGTAGTATGCGATGTTCTTGGTTTTATTTCAGCTTTGGTACTTGGGGCATAAAAAAGTTATACCTTATAGGAGGAAATATTATCCTTAATCCTTGCAGCCAATTCTTAGGATTCTTCAAGGGTGTTTGGAGCCTGTCCTTGAGCATGAACCCAAAATGTCCTAGAAAAGTGTTGGTATAGAGGAAAAGGATATTCTCTTTTCCGGGGAAATGATTGTTAGGTATTTGTTGAAACAACTTCTCAAATATGACATCAAACTCTTTTATGGTTTAATTCTCTTTCTTTTTAATTTTAGTAAGTCGCTAAAACAACAAGTTAGGATCTACTTTAGTACCCCATATTTTCATAAAGGTCTCTTCAAAGGATTCCCAAGTATTAATACTCTTACAAGGGACATTGTTTTACCATCTCCTAGTGTCATCAACAAAAGTGGAGGCAAAGAGTTTCATCATTACATATTCAACATCATCAGTCATGAGATTAGGTTGAAAATAGGCCCATAAGTTATTTAACTGCTCTTCAACAGTAATCACATAAGTACTGAAAAACTTGGGTAACCATTTTTCAAACTTCGGAGGCATGTTGTGAGGGTACTTTGGGATTGTAGACATGTCTAAGGGTTTGAAGATATTGGATACCCATTTTTTTTGAGCCATTGAATATAATTAAGGTTTCTATTGAAAAAATATTTAAAAACATGAGAGTTGTTAGGAAGCCTTCTCTTTTAATTCTTAGGAGGGTTAGATAACCTCTTTGATATTTGTGAAGTCTCCAGATGGTAATTCTAGAATCATCAAAGGTAATTGAGGGATTCTACGCTTAGTGGAGTTTCTATTGTTTGAGATAAGGGCTTGAGGATAAGCTTACCAAAAGGATGTCATGGGGATAATGACTCAATCCTCCCCGACAATGAAACCTAAATTTTATCGCATGATTTTTACTTGTCAAAATCCCTCCAAAAGATCCCTAATATTGTGTAACTATGAAATAATCTACCATTGTCACCTAAATAGTGGCTTCCCTTGTTGTAGTGATGGAAGAGGTCCACCACAAGGGAGGATTCCCTGTTGACCTCAACGGATCAAATAGAAAGATTATCCAAGCCCAAAACACCCTATATTGGTCACCTTCTAGTATGTCAAGGTATAGGAAATGGATAGAAGATAATGAGATAATTGTTCTACCTATACGAGACAATAAATTATTTACAACATAAGATAGAAAATTACCAAGTTATAGAGTGAAATAATGACCCTTTAGACACTAGATAATCAATAAATGCAATGGCTATTTCAAATTATAATAATAAACTAGTTTTATAACAACAATTAATACTTTGCAACAACAACAAATAAAAGTTCTAAAAAATGTATCGATTTACCATGAAAATTACGCATTCAACAAGTGTAACATTATCCAATTCCTAGAATTATTTTATGGGTGAGTAAAGCCACTTATAAATGAGTGTATGCAACAAATTAAGGTAGTTTTCAGTGGTTGTAGAAAWTTTTTATAACAACAATAATAAATAGTAGTAGTTTGTTAGGGTTAGGGTTAGGGTTAGGAAAGTTAGAAAATAGTTTGAGAGAGTGAGAATATTGATTTTAATGGCTACTTTAACCACAAGAATACCTCTAGACTAGTGTCATTGTCCTCTAGGGATGTGATGTCCCCAATTCTTAATAAGCTAGAATATTATTGTTTATTGTCCAATGATGTTGTTTCGGGTTAGGTGATTCTGTCAAACACTTTGTATTCATATGTTTTTATTTTAACTTATTGGTTGATAAATTTCTTCAATAGTTTGCAAGAGATTTTCCAATGGACATTTCGTTAAACATATTACATACCACATAAACATGAGAAATAAGAGACAATGATGGAATTTTATTATGAGTGGTGAACAAAAATACAATATACTCCAACAATAGTAACTAAAGGCTATTATGTAGCTGTAACATGATCCTAAGAACACACATAAGAATAAAAACCTAGAAAATGGTGTCAATGTCTCTACTGAAGATGATGTTTATCTACTTTAGATCAGAACAGGAATGGAAACCCTCCCTAAATCTGTGGTACTTATGCGATCTTCCTCCAATTCACCTATACTGAGATGAACATCCAAACGACCTCTTGTATCTAATGTGTCTATGCTTATMTGCAATGATCCTTTCTAGATGAAGTTGAATATCTAGTGGTGCCTCATGGGACTAGGCTACGCACCACATGGGGGCCTCACAAGACACCCTATAATCAACCCGTGGGGTTGTCCTGTATTACGATTTCTCAGAATCCCTCCTAGTACCTGCTAAGTTTGAGTGCGACCTCCTCCAAAATATTCACCAACCTCCTGTTGAAGCCAACATATCTCCAACTGAATATCTAATGGAAATCTTGGATGGATTCCCCTGTGTCTAGGATCCAATGGAAATCCTGGATGGATTCCCCTCTTGTTTAGGCTCCAATGGAAATCATGTATGGATTCCTGTCTTTTCTAGCTAAGGTGGATATTGCACCACCAAAACCAAACCAATAGTGGAAGGTTTTTGCTAAACCCTAACGAAACAATCGCTCCAAGAGCACTTCTAAAATGAGAGATCAAATCATAATTCCAAAGTGAGGCTCTACCCCTCCTTTTATCCTTTGTCCATGCCTTATATATATTTCCCCTTCTTGACTGAATCAAATATAACTTCTAAAACTTCCCCTTTTTGACTAAATCAAATATAACCCTTAATTTTCCTCCACTTTTCACTTTAAGATTAAAATTCACTTTAATAATGTTTAAGTAAATTATTCATCTAAAGTTACTTTATTTCCTTAATGTCACTCTAAATACATAACATCTCCTAACTAAGTGACAATAAATAACCCCTTTTGACTCCCTTTTTCCTCACTAACAAGCCACAAAAGTCATTTCCACTTCCGAACAGGGGAATCCAAAAATGGGGACATGACAAATCCTCCCTTCCCAAATATTATTTTCCTTAAGCAATGCCATCATGACATGATGCTCCATCAACTGATCCAGACTGAAACTAAAAATGATACCAGAATCCCAAACGACCCTGTAAGATGTGAAGCATCCTCCGCTCAATACATGGTCTGATAATGTATTGACATCAAAGGTATCCTAAAATCCACCCACAATTAAGGCCAATCGATGCTACAACAAATTGAGCAACCCATCAAGGAACTTCTCTTCTAGGGAATTAACCTCATGAAGGAAAAAAATGGGTCTAACCTCTGTGTCAACTGCATCATCCAATGTATCCCAAATCTTGGATAAAAAATCATAGAGAAGTATATGTGGTCACCAACTAATAGGGAATCCACTATACCTAGTCTCTAAGTATCAAAGGGAAAATACATAATACAATCGTCCAAGTATCATCTGGACAATCTCCCAAAATATCATCCACAAAGTCCCTCCATGCGAACACATGCACCCCATAGATGGTAAAGTTATCAGGGTTCCAAACTAACTTGTATGACATGAAGCACCCTCTACTACAAGGATCCACCTAACTTCTCCTGATAGGCCAAGAAATCATAAATTGCATAAACTTGATCAACTCCTTAGAAGACCACTCTTCCAAGAAACCACTCCTAAGCCTCCCAAAAGTAAAATCTAGAAGGTAAAAACCAATTCTCTCCTCTATAATAATAGTTGAACAATCAAACAATATAATCCTAAGGTCCCAAACTAATCCTAGAAAGGAACCACCATGTTGATGATGCACCACTCTAATTGTAACATACCCAACCACCGAGGCTGGGCACATCACACCAAAAACACTTCTCTACTCTTGTCATCAGCTTTGATACCAATTTGTAATGTTTCCATTACCAACAACAACTCAACCAAGTTTCTTTAATACATTTATGAAACTAATAAAAACATAAAAATACATTATGCAATGCACAATTACATACATATTCATAATACAAATATACATGCAATGATCTAGGGGATCAAAATATGAT
>JASDQU010245337.1:99331-112207 GCA_032191745.1 Picea mariana | reverse complement strand
CAACACTAAGTGCTTTTGGAATTGAGCATATATAGTGCGTGGCTATCTTTGAAACAAAAGACTTCCCTGGGTTGATAATTTATGTTTCACTTAGTTGTTTAAAATTAATTAAGCAATTATAGTGACCAACAGTCCCGAGGGTCAAAAGGGATCTACGTCATCAAAGTCGCATCCCAAACCATTTCGGGGACTCTTGGCCAATTCCTCCTCAAGGTATAAAAACCTAATGGAGCAACATTTTTGAGTTATGTGAGATGCTGCAAGATTTATTAGGAATGGACTAGGTGACCACATTATCGTTCCACTCATGAGGGACAGTTTCATAAATTGGAACCCTTAATCCAAATGTTGCATTGCTTCAAACTGAGCCAAACACTAATTCTTGAAATCAATGAGTAAAGAAACTTCTGAGACATGGAACTTGAGAGTGATGGGTGCTATAGTTAAAATCCTATCCCAGTAATCCATCGAAGTCTATGGTTCCTCAATCTAAGTCTCATTTTTTATTTTATGCCCAGTTACAAGTGGCATCCCAAACCATTTCAGGGACTCTTGGTCAATTCCTCCTCAGGGCATAAAAACTTAAGGGAGAAACATTTTTAAGTTTCGTGAGGTGTTGCAAGATTTTTTAGGCATAGACTATGTGACCACATTTTCCATCCACTTCCAAGGCATGGTTTCATAAATTGGACCCCTAAATCCAAATGTTTCATTGCTTCTTACTAAGAAAAACCCTAGTTCTCAAAATTGATGAAAAAACAACTTACAAGGGATTGGACCCTAGACTGAGGGGTGATCTAGATGAAATCCTATGCCAGGAATCCAACATAGGCGACAGTTCCTAAATTCGAGTCTCTATTTTGGTTATATACTAAGATTCAAGTCACATCCCAAATCATTTTAAGGATTCTTGGCCAGTTCCTCCTCAAGGCATAAAAACCTAACAAAGAAACATTTTTGAGTTCTGTGAGATGATGAAAGCTTGTTTAGGCATGGACTAGGTGACTACATTATCAATCCACTCATGAGGGATGGTTTCATAAATTAGACCCCTTAATCCAAATGTTGCATTGCTTCAAACTGAACCAAACACTAATTCTTGAAATCAACGAGTAAAGAAAATTCTGAGGCATCGCACCCAAGAGTGAGGAGTGATCTAGATTAAATACTATCCCAGTAATCCATCGAAGTCAATGGTTCCTCAATCTGAGTCTCGGTTTTCTTTTTATACCCAGTTGCATGTGGCATCCCAAAGCATTTTGGGGACTCTTGGCCAATTCCTCCTCAGGGAGTAAAAACCTAACGGAGCAACATTTTTGAGTTTCGTGAGATGTTGCAAACTTGTTTAGGCATGGAATAGGTGACCACATTGTCCATCCTCTCCTAAGGCATGGTTTCATAAATTATACCCCTAAATCCAAATGTTTCATTACTTCAAATTGAGCAAAACGCTAGTTCTCCAAATAGATGAAAAAATAAACTTCTAAGGCATGGCACCCGGGATTTAAGGGTGCTCTAGATGAAGTCCTATGCCAGGAATAAAACAGAGATGAATCTTCCTCAATCTGAGTCTCGATTTTCATTATATGTCAAGTTACAAGTCTCATCCTAAACCATTTCAGGGACTCTTGGCCAATTCCTCCTCAGGGAATAAAAACCTAACGAAGAAGCATTTTTGAGTTCCATGAGATGCTAAAAGCTTGTTTAGGCATGGACTAGGTGACCAAATTATAGCTCCATTCACTAGGGATGAGATCATAAATTGAAATCCTTAATCCAAATGTTTCATTTCTTCATATTGATAAAAACATTAATTCTCGAAATCAATGAGTAAAGAAACTTCTGAGGCATGGCCCCCAAAAGTGAGGGTTTCTCTAGCTGAAATAATATCCCNTTGCATTGCTTCTTACTGAGCAAAACCCTAGTTCTCCAAATCAATAAAAAAACAACTTTTGAGGCATGAGGAGTGAGGGGTGCTCTAGATTAAATCCTATGCCAAGAATCTAACAGAGACGAGGGTTCTTACATCCAAGTCTCAGTTTCATTATATGTCAAGTTTCAAGTCGCATCCCAAACCATTTTGGGGACTCTTGGCCAATTCCTCCTCAGGGCATAAAAACCTAATGGAGCAACATTTTTGAGTCTCGTGAGATGTTGCAAGCTTGTTTAGGAATGGACTAGGTGACCACATTATCGATCCACTCACAAGGCATGGCACCCAGGAGTGAGGGGTGCTCTAGATGCAATTCATGCAAAGGCACAACATGACATAGCATGGCAAGGTAATGCATGATATGGAAAGGCATGGTATGGAAAGAAAAGGCATGGAAAGTGAATGCAAGGCATGGTATGGAGGGGCATGGCATGGAAAGGCATACCATACGATAGCAAGGCATGGCATGGCATGGCAAGGAATGGCATGGAATGACATGGAAACACATGGAAAGGCAAGGCAGGCAAAGGAAATCCATGGCATGGAATGGCATGGAAAAGTATGGCATGTTATGGAATGGCATGGCAAGGCAAGGCAAGGCAATACACCTTGACACCTTTTATTACATTTTTGTCATAATTTTCAACCCTTTAGGGCTTGATGTATTGAATTTTTTCTTTGGAAGGATTGACATTTGGATGTGATCTAGTTGAATGAGTATCGAGAGCATTCAAAATTACCTATAAACTAGTTAATTCTCAAAGGACCTTTGAAGCATATTACAATGGGCCAAAATGTCCTAGAAAAATATTCATTTGTGAAATATAAGAGAAGAAGATATATAGACCAATTAACTCTCAAAGGATTTTTAGGAAAACATAATAATATATAGCACAAAATGGAGAGGGTTGGCACTTACAGTTATGTAATAGAATTTACAATTGATATTTAAAATGTATAACACGTATTTTTACGATCTTTACTAATGTTTATTAGAATTGTTGCATGTTTTACAACATTGGAATGACTTCTTATTTGTAACTTATTTGAAATTTTATTATGGTATGTGCACTTTGATATGATGTAATATGATTATGGTTTCATTTCATATGTTGTAATATTAAAAATATAACAGAAAAATTACATATTGCATGAAATAAATAATAACTTTTCATTTTGATTGTTCTTTTTTGCAGAACACGGGTCTTCCAGAAGATCCAGATGATCCTCATGAGACAGATCCAGATTATAATGGGTCTAATACATACATGGGAGATGATGATGATGAGTCAGATGAAGAAGACAATGTGAATGACGACGATGATGACCACAATGAATATGATTAAGATAATGATGATAACCTAATTGTTGGTAGTAGCCAATGACATTGATCATATAGACTCTATTATCGCACAATTTGTACTTTCCCCAAAAACCCAAGGCAAGTTGGTACAGAATTGGTGTAACTGGAAAAAACCTATCATTGTCACCTTAATAGGATATCCCTTTCTATTTAGGAGTATGATTAATCTATCCCAGGGGAGACGTCCTCGGTGACCTGTGGGGTTTGAGAAAGCTAAGGAAAATAGTCACAAGGAAACCCTTTCCCTCTCATAGATCACTATAATTAGAGGTTTCTTTTGTGTCTTAAGGATGAAGAAAATGAAAAGTATTGTGTACCTACCTAGAACAAGACAGCAAGGCAAATGAGACACTTTCTAGGTATCAGATGATTGTTCGTACTTCATAAGACAATAAACCTTTGTAAAATAAGCTAGCTGATTATGAATTTGCAACAATGCATCAATTTATAACAGAAATTAATATCTTACAACAGCCACAATATTAAATCCTTGAAATTGCTTGAAAAAGACAATAAAAAATGACTTTAACTAGGCAAATTGATAGTAAATTACCACAAGCAAAATTGACAATGATAGGATAGATTTTAATGGCACTTTTGCAGAGATTTTGCTGCAATTAGATGGCTGTAGCTATGTTTTGTAATAGAAGAAAGTTTAAATGGTCAAAAGTACAAGAAAACCATACACAAACTAGCACTTACCTAGTAGATTCACTAGCAATTATCACAATTAGGTTTTGATTGGTTCTACTATGAGTTATGTAGGTAAATATGCCAAATTAATGCAAGTTTATATGGCTATAGCAATGAAGACTTTCCACCAATAAAAATGCCAAAATACACCAAAACTAGCCTCCTTCAAGAAGTGTGCACCAAATTTCAGCCAATAAACCCTAAGTAGGGCGCAAATTTCAGACCTCACTAAGTGTGAGTGAAAGATGATGAAAAAATGAGAGTTCTAACTCTCTATTTATACAATATCAATGACCTTTAATTACATTTTAGGTCAAAAAAGGACGACATGGCCAATTTACATCAAAAATCCATCTTTACATAAAATTAACAATTTGAAACCCTAATTTGTCTTTAGGGGTGATCTCATGCCCCTCTTAGGGTGACGTTAGGCCCCTTCATGGAACGTTAGGCCTCAAAAGTGAAATGTTAGGCCTCAAAAGGCCTCAAACGCTGCCACATGTTCCAACCAAGTCCTCTTCATGCCAAAACCATAACTGGATGACATCAAGGCTCAATATGATGACGTCATGGGCCTTCAAGGGCCAATGTCATGGTGGAAGGGAAAGACCCCAAGTCACCGGGGATGTCTCCCCTGGGCCATCAACCCTAAATAGAAAGAGTTATCTTATTAAGGTGACAGTGATAGGATAACCTCATGTTACGCCAATTTTCCTCCATTAGCCTTTCCCTTTGGGACAAGTACAAATTGCGCGATAACAGACTCCATCATTGATCATTGTTGATATATCGTTATGATGCATATTTTCATGTTTACTATCATATGTATCATTTTCACCTGCAATACCATATTATTATGTTTTGCCATTTTGACATTTATCATTTTGACTTATATCATTTGGGCATATATCATCTTAACTTACGTCGACTGTTGGCCATGTATCATTCTGACATGTTATTGATCTATTGTCATATTTGACTTTCACTTGTTGTAGTTATATATGACGATGATCTTATTAGTATTAAAGATATAAGTTGTTTGGCATGATACTTATCTAATATTGATATATTGACTAGTTTTAATTATATATGATGATCATGTTATAGTCATTATCTTGTTATTTTATTTATATTGTATGTTGTAGACTTTATTTAGATGGATATTTAATAAGTATAATGATGTTGTTAGTTTGTATGGATGTCCAGTTCCCTAAAAAATCTTTATAAAAGCTATCATATAAAATACTTCAAATGAAATATGACTTACTCAATAATAATATAAGTTTTTAAAGATGCATGATATATTTAACTAATTAAATTGAAATAAAAAAAGTTAAATCACTAAATGGAAGCTTAAAAGGACACAACACGAGTTGTTAAAATGGAAGAAAAATATGGCTCTAAAATGGAAGTAAAACTCGACATTAAATTTGAAGCACTTGGAGCTATTTCTAGATCTAAGTAGGAAGCTAAATTGGTTTCTTAACAAGAAGGAAAATTGGATGCTAATTAAGAATCAAATCCCAACACTAAAAGGAAGCAAACCCTAGACCTAAAAAATAAGCAAAACCATACGCTAAAAAGGAAGAAAGCCTTGGAACTAAAAGGAAGCAAACCATGGAGCTAACAAGGAAGCAATTCTGGAAGCAACAAAATATGCAATAATGGAAGAACATCTTGGTGTTAATTTGGAAGACAAACTAGAAGCTATTTTCGATGCTACACTAGAAGCAAAACAAGAAACATGATTGGGAGCTAAACTAGGTGCCACACCGGGAGCTAAAATAGGCTCTAAACCAGGAGCTAAACTAGGAGCTAAACTAGGTGCTAAACCAAGAGCTAAATCATAATCTAAAATATGAGCTAAACTAGGAGATTAAGTAGGCACTAAACCATGAGCTAAATCGGGAGCTAAACTAGGAGATAAACCAGGAGCTAAACTAGGATTTAAACTAGGAGCTAAATTAGGCACCACACATGGAGCTAAAATAGGCACTAAACCAGGAGCTAAATTAGGCATCACACATGGAGATAAACTAGGCACTAAACTAGGAGCTAAATGGGGAGCTAAACTAGATGGTAAACCAGGAGCTAAACTAGGAGCTACGCCTGGAGCTAAACTAGGCGCTAAACTAAGAGCTAAACTAGGATCTTAATTAGGTGCCACACCTTGCGCTAAACCAGGGGCTAAACCATGTGCTAATTTGGGTGTTGTTTAGGGAGCTATATCATAGTTTAGGCGCTAAATCAGGAGCAAAAATAGGAGCTAAATAAGAAGCAAAATTGGGTGCTAAAAAGGGAGAAAAAATAGGTGCTAAAAAGGGAGAAAAAATAGGTGCTAAAAAGGGAGAAAAACCTGGAACTAAAGAGGGAGATAAATTGGGTGCTAAATTTGGTGCACAGGTGAACACATCATTTAGCATTGTGTTTTTATCCCTCCCATCAACCCAATTCATTCCCTCAAATGCATTAAAATCCGACGCTAAACTAAGCACTAATGGTTTGTTTTGTTGTAGTGCCTTTTACTTTCAAGAATAATTTGTTCTCTACTAAACAGGCCCAGCCATGTGAAGCTAGAATCTAATTTTTCCACTCCCCCCCTTCGAATCACTCTCAATTCCCCATACCCAATCATGCATATTAATTTAAACAAAAAATGTACAACTATTTTAGTATTTACAATTATTTTGAATTTTTCAGGTAGTTCCCTAGAATTTATACTTAACTATCAATGAATATTTATCATATTATAAAATACTTTTTTTCATTATCTGAATTGATTGAAATTTATCAATATGATAGACAGTTGAAAAATAAAAACAAAAATGAAAAGATAAATAATGTATTCGAATTGAATAAATAGTACGTAACCTTCAATGGAAGAAGCTATGTTAATGTAAGACCTCTCAAAATTTTCATGTGTTTCCCTAAAGGCAATGACAATGGATATTTTAGAATGTGTATTTCGACAAAGAGATGCTCATTGAAAAGTCTTGAAAAATAAAACCTAAAATTTACACCCATCATATATTTCACTTAAAGGCTAGGATTTTGCTACTTCTAAATAATTTATGTTGTTGGCACACTATTATTTATGGGTATTCATGTATAAATTTGAAAAGAAAAATACATTTTATTAATAATTTTTTTAATCCCCCCCCGGGACATTCCAGCGTCCCCTTCAAGAGGAGATTCCCTAGGACACCTCTTTCCGTTGTGAAAACCCCAAGAAAATTTAGTACAGAATGGCAAGATTGTGGTGGTAGTGTTGATGCCTCGAAAAAGTATTGGCAATTAACATGGAGAAACTGCTCGATCAAGGCCCCAATTAGGCCTATACTCATATAGGATGGTGATCCTCACTGGTATGTGGGCCTAGTTTCCACTTACGAGATTTTCTCCTAGAAAGGAGACTTAACTTCAAGCTATGAATCCTACTTGCAGAAAATAAACAAACTAATCTATGTCTATTATAATCCTAAACTATTCTATCCCATGAGCTTAATTAATTAAAATATGACTAACAAATGATATCTGTCTAAAAAGGGAAACAACTCATGACATTTAAACAATATTTAGAAACCTCTGTAGTAGGACAATTTTCAAATAAACAGTTAGAAGTAAACTATTCTAACTACACTATTCATATTGCATCATTCATTAACTCAATTATAAAAATATTTTCATAATTAATATACTTGATTGATTAACAATAGTACAAACAATAAGTAATACTCATTAGTCTTAAACAGATAGAAATAAATGAATGAATGTAACTTTCATAATAAAATACCATATGAACACATGAATAAAAATACCATGCCAATCACTCTAGTATATGGATCACAAAATCACTTGGTGGTTCTCTATTTCAAAAAAATAGTCTTAACAATAGTGTACAAGTCCTTTTTCTTGAAGATCAAACCCTTTCCAGGTTCTTGAAAATGTCTATAAATAACATTTCAAAAACTACAAGTCAAAAATCTATTCCCACTTCGTTCTAACTAAAAGACTAAAAATAGATATAGAAATAAGACCTTTAAGGTCTTGAACTAAAATGATTGGCCTTCTTGGAATTATTCCTCAATGTATCCCTTGTTTGATGCATGAGCCTCCATATGTTCTTTCCATTTTGAGTATATTTCTAATATTCGAGAAATGAAATTAGGGACTTGTGGATGTGATCTTATTTCATAGTTGAAGACCTTTTCTTCCACAATTATCAAATATTGGTGAAACCTGACATAAATTTGATTGGACATGACAAAACATTTTTGTGGTTTGACCAAAAATTGATTGATGGCATCAAGATTTACCTTAAATAACATTGAAATTTTATCATCATATTTTTTCCTATGACTTTTCACTTCAATAATTACATCTCCTATATTGGTTGTTTGATTGGTGAATTGAACATTAGGCATGTCAATTTCTCTCACTATGTTAATTGTTGGATTTAATGTTGAAGTGCATGTTTCTCTTTCTTTTTTGAATAACCTTTTATCTTCCTGCAAATTATGTTTCCAAGCTTCTATAGCAATTTTTCCTTTTAATGTATTCAACTCAAAGGTATGGGATGAATTCTGGGTCACTGAACTAACCTCATTTTCACATAATATTAATTCCATCAAAATTTTTTAGATCGTTGCTAACTCAACCTCCTTTTCTGAAATGATTTTTGAAAAATCATTTATCATACTTTGTTGATTTAAAACACAACCCATAATCTCACTAAAGTGTATATGTTCTTGTCTTAATTGATCATTAACATGTAAATCTTGATGCTTAAATTTATCAAAATCAATCATTTCACTCTCTAAACTTTGAATTTGAGTTTGTAGTTGTGTGATTTGAACATTCTTTTCATTTACAGAATTAGAGAGCAATTGTTGAACTCAAGTAATCTCAACTTTGATTTGTTCTTCCAATGTTTTCATCTGTTCAAAGTGTTCTTGTTGTTCCTATGAAATTTTGAGTTCCACCTACTTTTCATTGAGTGTTTCTTTCTGTTTCAATTTGTCTTCAAGACAAATTATTTCATCATTTTTCTACTTAATGATTTGCTTTAAATTATTTACTGACAAAATGTTGGCTAATGAAAAATATCCCATGAAATATTCCAATTCTCCTCCAAATTGTTGATCATATTGTCCAAAACCATCCCAAATTATTATTTGTTTTGTTGGTGGTTCATAAACCTGACCGGTTTTCTTCTTTTGAATCTTTCCTTTTATGATTTCTCTCTTCTTCTTACTTAAGAAAAATGTTTCAGAAGGAGCTTCCTCCTCCTCAATTGGTGTCAAATAATCAACATATAAAGGATTTTGGAATGAAACCCTAGGAATATTGGCCAAAGGTGTGATTGAGGCAACTGATGAAGTGTGGTGAGATTTATCCCCCTAGGGAAAGGTTGAGTTCCCCTCACATGGTTTTCATACAAGTGAGACAACCTCTAACAAATGTACACTAACATCCTCCTAACAAACCATTATATTTTCTTTCGGGAGGGTTGAAAGAGAAGGATAAGAGGTGTGTGTACCTAGTTTTTGACAGTTGTCCTTGTCATTCCATCAATTGAGCTCTGATCCAAGAATCTCCCTTTGTAAAGTATAACCTGCAAGAACATAGAAACCTTCTCCTACTACTATCTATTCTTAGGTAATAGAAACCCTACCAACTTTATAACTTACACAAATTAATCAAATAGACAAGAAATGAACAAGAAAGTATAATAAAAATAGGTCAGTTTCTTATATTCAATTAAAAGCAAGAAGTTTACAACATGATGATATTGCAATCCTCAAAGATTCCTTATTCATCCCTTGAACATAGATCCAGCTCAATATTCTTCACACAAACAAAGGTTTGACACTCCTTGACAAGATCATAAGTTTTGTATGCTTATTTTCCATCCCCCTCTTACTCTGAAATGGCATGGTTATATAGATGCAGAAAGGATTAACCACTAGGGTAAGTTAGGAACATGATTGAGGATAAGGTGGAATAGGTTAGGATTTGAGTTATATTCATGGTTATTATTTCTCCCAATATAGGATAGAAGGAGGCTCGAATCATATCTTTATGAAAACAAGAAAAAAAACTAAGAACCATCTAGAAAGTCCTCGAAAGATGCCCCTACATCCAAGGGATTTGACCAAATATGCATGGTCTCTCCCCTAGAAGGGAATATAGAGTGACCTGGTCATCCCCCTAACACAATGTCAAGGGGATGGTCTCTCCCCCATAGTGAAAATGGGAATGAACATGGTCAAACAAAGCCAGGACTGAGTGAAAAGGGCCAAATTGTCAGGGTTTAAAGGTGTTTTCTTCTTCTTGGTGCTCAAGGAAATGTAATGGATCATTCATGCATGGTGTTGAGGTGGAAACACTTAGGAAAGTGTGACAAATAAGGTACGACACTTAGTATAATGGACCACGACATTTGCAACACTTGCGACACCAAGCAGAGTGAAGTGTGACACTTATAAAAGTGAAGTGTGACACTTGGTGACACTTAGCAAAGGGTGAAAAAATGGTGTATAACAGATGCCCCCCAAAGTGTGAGACTAGAGGAGAAAAATGATGGCTGGAAAAATTTGTGTTAATGTGGAATCAAGGGACTAAAATTAGAAGACCTGTCAAAAAAGAAATAAAACATCCATCAATATATAAATATCATCCCCGAGGTAGGCATACCCATTCTCAAAATAATATAACTCAAAGTATGGCCACCGACTAATATAGTACAGATACATGAAAGAACTGACTAAGGATATGTCCATCGAACATACAATATGTATCCATATCTCCATGACTTGATTAAAATGTAGTCACAAGATTGTACACAGTGGATCTACAATATGATGAAACATAGCCACAAACCAATACAACGTGGATCTATGTCACAGTATATATCACAACTTCATAATATCCATCACAGCCTGGGGAAGGTAGATAACAAAAATGAGTGTTTACTAGATATCTCCCCCAAGTTCTCCAATATCGATCCCAAATAGTACTAACATATCCATTTGAATGGAGGCCTTGGCATTGAACATGGTAGAAACCACTTGATTATCGGTCAATGATGTAAATCGTTAACAAGCATGAGGGAAATAACCAATGATGAAAATGACTCCCAAGGTAATTTGAGTACAGTCCATCGAATGTGAATAGATGATCTGAAGTCGAACACCCATGGAATCAATCGATCAGGGGTCAATGATGTAAAAATCATTGGCAAAAGAGAGGAAACGTACCATTGAGGCATGCAATATCCAAGGTACTAATTGATTTCTAAGTATAATTCTCATACAATGTGTTGATTTCTATGGAAATAGATTGATCGAAGGAGGGCCATGATGTATCCCAAGTCATCGACATGAAACAAATAAGGATAGTGATGAATAGTGATGGATCAAATGATGGTGAACTGACACAGGGGTGAAAATGCAGAGGTTGACTTCCCTTGAACATATGGTGGCACAATGAATTACTTGGAAACATTGAATCAACAAAACATGAAGACCAAGTATGATGATGTGATAAAAACCAATGGATCTCATCGAAGGAGTTGAAAGAGTATGATAACGCATGAAATGGGACGAAAACCAAGGGTTACCTTTTGAAGGATTCAAAAGTGTATGACGACACACAATATTCAAACAATTTCCATGTCCAAGGGCGACATCAAGCCACCATAAATGAAATACTTGACCCACTTCTCAAATTTTCCCCCACCTAGATAGGCGAGTACCTCTTTTTTTTTTAGCGAGCTCAAGGAAGATAACAAATGCTCAGTTAACTCATCTTATATGAGTCCCATATTCACATGTTTAACGAACCTAAAGAAGGATGGGTTTGGTCCTAGATGGGTCCTTCCTTGTGTATATTTTATGAGTCCAAGGAAAGAAAACTCGATGGTATTTTAATATTTCGAGAGTCTAAAAAGATTCGATAAAGAAGACTCCACAATGGACTTTTTCATAAAGTTAGTCCCCATGGTACGAAAAAGTATAAAATGATACCTAAGAGAAACATTCTAATCATGCTTGATTAAAGTATTCCTTTTTTGTAATTAGTCTAATGAGATCAAAAAATGGGTAAACTATCACTCGAAAGATGCCCTTTCTAACCTTTTAATGAGTGTCAAAGGAAACAAGCTCACTTGACAAGATTTTCATGTTTAGAGAGTCTGAAAGGAGCTTAAAGGAGACTCCAAAGAGTTCATTTTTTGTATATCTTTTACGAGTCCAAAAAAGTGATAAAAGTATACTTGGTAACCTATTCTCATGTATTAACTGTTGAAATAATGTAACTGCGAAGAGCATTCTTATTATTTTGTTATTGGATTAAATCCCCATTGTGGATTAATCATGTCATTATTATTATTTTTATTATTATATTAATCCCCATTGAGGATTAATCAAGTCAGTAATTNTATAATGTATAGAATAAGAAGTCGGCCCCAGCAGTTATAATGAAAGGGCCAGATTTAATTAAAGGTGGATTTACCCACCCAGTGTGAGAGGTCGGCCCAGCCAGATGGTGACTCTTCACATGTGCCAGAGTGATATAAATAAGAGGCTAGCGCCTCAATTCTATCACACACTTCACTTGCTCATGTTCTTATGAGGCAAGTTGCAATTACAAGTTGGTGAGAGAAGAAGAAGGATGGCGCATCTCTTGGAGGAGGATTTTCTGTAATGGTTGAGTTATCTCTTGAACATTTGATAAGCTATTTATGATAAGGAAGTTTTGCTGGGTTTTCTTCCCCTAGAGGGTTTCCCAGGATAAATGTTGTGTCTATTGTGGATGTGTATTTCTCAGTGATCTTGTTCTTATTATGCTCTTATATTATGAAATGCAAATAATTATAATAATGGCA
>JASDQU010245337.1:88391-99231 GCA_032191745.1 Picea mariana | reverse complement strand
AATAATGGCATAAACATTAACATTAACAAGCATGAGAAAGAACAAAGACTAATCTCAATAGTGTATTCTCATGTATTTACGAGCATGATAAAGAACAAAGACTAAGCTCGTTCTAGAAAAGACTGCTACGTTATGATGGGAACGACCTTAAAACGAGGATCACTCCTAGTAGCATGTCTCTCTAGAGGTGTGTTTCCCCCAACTTGTGTGATAGAAGCTAGTGGGTTTTCTCTAGAATGTGCCCAGAGGTTGAAGACCTACCCCCCAAGAATTGTTTCCTCCAAAGAATTTTATTATTTCCCCGTTTAGGTAGTTTTTTTAATAATGGGAACATTTTCACAAGGCGTAGGAAAAGCAAGTTCAAGTATGTGATCCAGAGTGAGACTCTATTGGAATGGACGGGGGTATGTTCAATGTTTTAATGATCTTGAAAGAAATGATGAAACATGCTCGTCGATACCAGATACTACCAAAGTATCAAATGATTCTATGGATTGGCGTACCTAATTCAAAATCATATTTAACGTGGAAACATGTGGGATGATAGGAGAAAGTAAAGGTAAAACCCCCATGAGTGAGGAATCATTAAGGAGACCTACCCCTACACTCTTAAGACTAGAGTGTCCAAGAAAAGGGACATCATTAGTCACAAAATTATGGTGATCTAGAATTATATATTCCATTTGGTAAACAATGATAATTTATCCCTGATGGGGAAATCGTGAAATACGAAAATTGTAGATGCGACAACAGTCATCACATAGAACCAACTATGACCAAGTAAAAAATTTTAATCCATAAGTGCGTAAATTACTTCGATATCGAAAAAAATAGTCTTACCCTTTAATGTCATAGATAAATATTGCAAGAGTCTATGGGGTTGGATACCATGTCCATCAAATTATTTCAAGGTGGTTGGAGACGAGATAATTTTAGGAGAAAATAGGGCTCTCCAACAAGCCAAAGACATGACATAGGTGGAGGCTCCCTCATTCAAGATAGTATGATGGACATTATTTCCACCAACCGAAACTTGAATTTGGAATGCTAAGTGGTGGAAGAGCCTCTCCTTAAATAAATCCATATTAAACGTTATCAGATTCGATGCCTCCAGATCCATAGCTCCAAGGGATAACAATAGGGTTCTATGTTGACTTGGACAGTTCTGTACAACTTTGAGGGATAACATAACACAAGGCACTTGCACCAAATCTTCAACAACGTTGTTGTTTTGGGCAGCGTGGAAATTTGGATTAAATGTCATTTTTTGAATTACACTCTGGGGTGGGAATAAAACTACGTAAGAAGTTGGCTTCTCAATCTGAAGAGGATTGGAATATGGAAGAGGAGTGGATGTGGAGGGATAATTGACATTATTTCCCTTAGTCTGATCACCTGGAGGAGTTTCATAAGTGTTTTCTTGAGTTGTCACATTAACCGCCTTAAACATGTACACCTCAGAGGCATTCAACGAAGCATCTAATTGGTAGGAATGACCTGTGTTTCCCCCTTGCAAAGGGGCATGATTTTACACAACCAGGTTTTGTTGTTGAACTGATTGGGAGGTACCCTTTAGAAATTTAGTGACTTCCTCACGATGAGGATAGTCTTACATGTAGTGGTCTTCCTCACAAATCATACAAGGAAACTTAAGATTCCTAGTCAATTGAGTATTAGCAAAATGGGGATTATCCTGTTGGTTAGAATATTTATTGGATTTACCCTTATTTTTATTATTAGCTCTTAGTTGTTGAAATGAAGAGGATTGGACCACATTCACCTCGAAGGTTTGATCAGGAGCAGAAGTATTTTTGGCATCTGAAATGAAACTTTATTTTGGAGAAGGTTTGTTTGGATCATTCAATGGAAAAGAGGTGTTAGGGATCAGATCGTAAAGTGTGTCAGAATGGGAGTATACCAAGTCCAAATACTATGCACGAATTATAGCCTACTCCTCAGTAAAAATGTTTCCCATAGTAATATCACAGGCGATGGGAGGAAAGAGTGACTTTATAAACCAATCCATGAGGAGTTGGTCTCAAATGGGAGCTTTAATCAATTGTCTTTGTCGTCTCCAGTCATGAATATGATCAGATATGTGGGTGGAAGAGGATTGTCAGAGTGAGGTCAAAATATCAGTACCAGTATCATACCCTATAGGTAACTAAAAATGCATCATAAAAACCATGGCGAGAGAATTAAAATCGACAGAGGAGTTATGCAGAAGCTCAATATACCATTTCCCTGTGGCACCTGTAAGTGTTCTATGAAAAAGTATAAGACAAATGGAATGATCCATCAAAGAGTTGAAAGAACACCATAAATGGAAATTCATAACATGATTTTTAGGATCTTCCCCAGGTTTTTCATCGAATTTTGGGATGTTGAATGGAGATTTGGCAGGGATGGCAGGCCAAAATGAAGCATGCTAGATGGGATCATTGGTCAAACGTGACATATCTAGTAGATCTAACGTAGCCAAGAATGGAAGTTTTTGGTTGTCCTGTGGATACTGGTTGTAATCACATGGAATGGTAACACCAGTAGGATAGTATCTAGGTTGCGGCGAGATGGAAAAGCTAGATGGTCCTCCCATATATGGTAGTTTCTCGGGTTGTCCACCCATGTAAGGGGGTTGCCCTAATTGTTTGCCCATATACGGTGGTTTTCCTAATTGTCCACCCATATAATATGATTGAACAGATGGACCTCATATGTACTATGATTGACCTGATGTTTACCTCATGTATTGAGGTTGAAGGGACTATTGCATTGGAATGATGGGGTTTACAGATTAAAATGGAAAATTTCCTTACGAAAGAATGCCCATCGGATTAGGTTGACCCCACAAAGGGTTAGCAACTCCTAGAAATGGATGTCCAGGATACATGCCAGTGGTAGTAGGGATAGAATGGCTTGTAGGAGTGGAGTTCCCCTAGGAAGGTTGATATTGTGACCATGTAGTGTTTCCCCCAGTAAAAAGTTTCCCTGCAACTGAAGGTTGGCCTCCCATTAAAGATTTATCTCCAATGTAGGTTGTACTAATCTGTGATGGTAGAGATGGAGGCTTAGTATCTTGTGGAACTATGGTTGTATGAAGGACTTGACTATCGGCTATCTGACCAATGGAATGACCAAGTAAAGAACTTGGTGTGTGCATGTGCAGAAATAGTGAAGCATGAATACTACCTGACCTGTGTGAAAAATAATTTGTATGTGCCAAAAGATGATGTAATGGTGGAACCAGGTTTGCACCAAAAGATGTCAGGTTTGCGCCAAAAGATGATGTAATGGTGGAACCTGGTGGTAATCTATAACAAGAAAATGAATCAACATATCTCGTGGACGGTGGATCAGTGAGTGGTGGGCTAAGATGATCAATAAAAAGAGGATATTTGTAAGATGAAATTATTTCTATGAAGTTTGTGACCCATTCTTCTACATGATGGTCACTTCCAGGAGATATGCTCCAGGATTTAGAATTTGGATCCTTGATACTTCCTTCATAAGAAACATTGGGTTGAGGTTATGGAACATAAATTTCCATACCTTGGATATCGTAACATCGTTTATCCTAAGGCCGACTACGAAAGTCAAAGAAACACACCCCTAAGAAAACTAAAAGAAATCAACTAAGAAACAATAGGTTCAAGGATCTTCTGAATATGGGATTTCAATTCGTCAGTGAAGAAATGAGAATTAGTTACCCTGACCTCCACATAACAACCCTTCTCAGTGCAATAAACCCTTTCTTTTATGGGATCACCCTCCAAGGTTACTGAGAGTGTGATATGACATCTGCCCCAAGTACCATGGAAATCCCCCCATAGTCACCTCTTTAGATACCTAGGAAAGGTCACTAAGGATACCAACTCGTAGTCAGCCTTTGGGAAGGTACAGTTGACAATCAAGACCAAACGTATGAGCAGTATATCAAATTCCTAAGCTCATCAAGAGAACTAGATACAAGTGGACCGATAGGTCTCCAAAGGACCCTGAATGGATTCGGTATTCACGAAGCATAGAGACCAAAAGAAATGAATGGTTTCTCAAGAAAAACCCCCAATATACGCTCTGTATGCTATGATTGGTCAAGTTTTGGAGGGGAAATCTCTTCTATTCTTCCGCACATGACCTTGTGTTTACCCCTGTGTGAGAGGGGGGGGTTCCCAGCTATTTTTATAGGAAATTTTGATTTGTACACTCGCTACTATTCTACAGTATGTTTATTATTCTTGGATGATTTACTCACTTTACCTAGTGCAAAGACCCTAATCATTTTCTATTGTTGGTGTGATAAAACCAAAAATGTTCTAGTTTATTTTATTAGCATGTGGTTGATTTTAATGGATTTTTACTCAAAGGGTTAATGGAGATGAAATTGATGATTGACTCCAATAGGATGCGAAAGAATGAGATGCAGTGCATTCTTTTTTATGAATCCTATGTATGGGAAGGAGAAGAGTTCTATTCTTCTTAACACAAGCAAGAACTCAAAAATATGCAAATTTCAATTTCAAGGATCAATATGATACCAAAACACCAAGAAAATGTGTCCAAAAATCAAAATGCAGATGGAAAACTAGATCTTTTTCGAAATTTATACCAAAACAAATTACTAAGGAATAAAAAAACTTATTTATTTGATAATGTATGCAAGGATATATGTAGACTTTTTTTCTTCTTAACTTTCAAAAGAAATGAAAGAAATCTATGTTCGACACAAATAAATACAAGGAAAAAAAGTAATCAAACAAAGTGCACACACAAAGATGAGAACTGAAAGACAACAATTTTGAGACAACTTTTTTAATCAAGGACTTAAATATTCAAAGGAGAATGAAGAAAAACACTCATGAAAAATCCTCAAAACATGAACAACAAAAACAAGGTTGTGGTAGATGTGAGAGTCCTAATCATCTAGAAAAGAGAGATGTTTCAATGAAGAAGAAATGGATCACAACCAATCAACCAATGAAAACTCAATAGAAGGAAATTAAAATGAGTGATAATTTCAAGTTCTCATTCAAGCACAGTCATAAACAAACTAGGAGTTTATGGGCTAAAAGACTAGGCAATCTTCAAGCACACAAGTGGACTGAAAAGAGGATGAAAAAGAAAACAAAAAAATCTCTTAATAAAATATATTATCAATCTCATACAATAATTTGGAATTGATCACAAAGACTCAAGCGAGAACCTCCAACAGTCACAGGGAAAACTGGGCAAAATCTATGAAAAAAGAAGAAAACAGGGCTAAAAAATTGAGTTGTTATAAGAGGTCACTCCCCCTAAAAGGTAGATATAGCATCCAAGTGTGATGGTCAGTACTTAATGGTATCGCAAGAGGAATCTAGTTTTCTCTATGGTATTTATACAAGGGGAAAGAAAGGCGTAATGGTCTCTTAGATGAGGTCTTGTAGACTCAAAATTGCCAAAACTTCTCAGAAAAAGTCATGGTTTTGATGAGCATAAGGGTGCCAAAGAAAAAGAATCAAAGTATAGACAAATTCAATGGATTCAAAGGGATATAAAACTAAGAATAAATATATGTTTCTTCCCAACGGAGTCGCCAATTTACTGTGGTGATAATTCTCCCCCTACGGACAGGTTTAATTCCCCTCACTTGGGTTTCCTACAAGTGAGACAGCCTATAAAAAATGGACACTAACATCCTCCTAAAAAACCATTCTATTTTCTTGCAAGAGGGTTGAGATAGAAGGATAAGAGGTGTGTGTACCTGGTTTTTTATGGTTCTCCTTGTTCCTCCACCATTTGAGCTCCAATCCAAGCATATCCATTTGTGAAGTCTAACCTGCAAGAATAGAGAAACCTTCTCCTAATACTATCTATGCTAAGGTAATAGAAACCCTACCAACTTGATAACTTACACCAAGTAATCAAATAGACAAGAAATGAACAAGAAATTCTAAGATAAATAGGCCAAGTTCTTATATTCAATTAAAATAAAGAAGTTTACAACTTGATGGTGTTGCAATCCTCCAATATTTCTTCTTCATCCCTTGAACATGGATCTGGCTCAATATTATTCACACAAACAAAGGTTTGACACTCCTTGACAAGATCATAAGTTTGGTATGCTTATTTTCTATCCCCCTCTTACTCTAAAATGGCCTAGTTATATAGATGCAGAAAGGATTAACCACTAGGGTAAATCAGGAACATGGTTGAGGATAACGTGGATTAGGTTAGGATTTGAGTTATCTTAATGGTTATTCTTTCTCCCAAGATAGGATAGAAGGAGGCTCAAATCATATATTGATGAAAACAAGAAAATAAACCAAGAACCATCCAAAAAATCCTCAAAAGATGCCCCTAGATCCATGGGATTTGACCAAATATGCATGGTCTCTCCCATAGATGTTGAAATATTGTAACTTCAAATAATATTATAATTATATTTAAGTTATTATATTATAGATCAAATTTCCTTTTTCGGATTGATCATGTCGGGTCTTGTATAAGATCAAATCCCATTTTATGGATTGGTCAAACCATATTTATATGGTGGTATTTGTAAAGTCAGCCCCTAGTGTTTATAAAGTGGTTTTAACCACTTCTAGAAGAAGTAGGCCCTACTAAGTGAAGAGACATAACCCTAGCACCTCCTCAACTAGTATTTATATGTGAGGATGGTGCCTCACTTGTACACACTCTCACACTCACTCATCTAGTGCGCATATCTTGAAGGAAGTTGCAGTTGCAGAGGAAGGAGAAGAGAGGCGCATGCTCAGTCTTGGTTTATTCTTGGTGTTTTGGTTTTATTCTTGGCATCGTATTGAAAATATATTATTGAGGAAGTTTTTGGTGGGATTTCTCCCCCATGAGGGTTTCCCAGGATAAAAAATTTTGTACCTTGTGATTATGTTTCTTTCAATGATCCTCTTTATGTTGTTGTTTTGGAAATGCATTGAATACTCATGTAAATTGGAAATAATATAATAACATAACTAAAACTTAACATGGTATCATAAATTGAATTAATAGAGAACCTTTCACTAGGTATCTAAAAATGTCATTGTTTCTGTAGAATCTGTTCAAGAAGAAGCAAGAGTAGCCAACCGAGAAGTCATCCTACTAAGAGATGGAGATCAAGCCCTAGCTTCTCATGCTAAAGGAGGAAAGAAAAAATTAACATTTTCAAGAGGAGACCCACTTTCATAAAGATTCTCACCCTCCAAAGAGATTTCAGAAATATCATAAGGGTCAAAGAAAGGGAAAATATTTCTCCTCTTATTATTGTTATCATTGCGATAAGATGGGACACATTGCTAAGAATTGTCCTGCTAGAAGGGAAGAATATAAGAAGAGAAATAAAAAAAGACATCATGCCCATGAAGATGAAGATGATGAGCCACCCAAGAAGCTGACTAAATAAGAGATTGAAGATTATGTTTTGTTTTCATCTCTAATTGGATTTGTGACACCTAGAGAGGATACTTGGCTCATAGATAGTGGTGCCTCTAAGCACATGATAGGTCAGAAATACATTCTTTCTATCCTTATAGAAAAGGACTTCCCCCCAAAATTTTCACTTGGAGATGATTATCAGTACCCTATCAAAGGAATGGGAGAATCCACCTACAAACTTGATTCAGGAACTCTGATGAGAATGAATGATTTACTTTATGTACCAGGTTTGACAAAGAACTTAATTTCTATCTCAACTCTAGATAATAAAGGTTTTATAATTGCATTCATAAATGGTGAAGTTCTTATGTGGCATAAAGGAAAAAATATAGAAGATGCAGTTGTTATTGGAACAGAACAAGGTCAGTTGTACAATTTAAAAGGTCACTCAGATGTGGCCTTGACTCACTCTACTGAAAGTCCTTATGAACTTTGGCATAGAAGACTAGCTCAAATCAACTACAAATCCTTACCATATGTAAGCAAGGTAGTTACAGTTTTACCATAATTAAAGATTGATCATGAAGGTGTATGCAAGGGATGTGCACTAGGAAAGAACATAAATAATCCTTTTCCAAATAGAGAAAGTAAAGCAGAAGGAATCTTGGAACTTGTCCACTCAGATGTATGTGGTCCAATTCCAAAAAACTCTCTAAGAGGGTATGTATACTATGTATCCTTTGTTTATTATTACTCTCGTAAGACTTGGGTTTATTTCTTGAAATCAAAGGATGAACTACTTGGAAAGTTCAAGGAATTCAAAGCCTTGTTAGAAAACCTCTCTGAAAGGAAAATAAAGATACTTGGGTCAAAAAATGGAGGAGAGTACACTTCAAATGAATTTGGAAGCTTTTGTAGAGATTTCAGGATTAAGAGGGATCTCACCATTCCCTATAATCCTCAACAAAATGGTATAGCAGAAAGAAAGAATAGAACGATTATGGAAGCAGTAAAGACTATGATTCATGATCAAGATCTTCCAATGCACTTATGGGCTAAAGCAGCAAGAACATCAGTATATGTCCATAACAGATTATCCCATAGTGCACTTGGATTCAAAACCCCTGAACAAATGTTCACCAACAAGAATCCAGAAGTAAGCCATCTAAAAATATTTGGTTGTCCAGTATTTGTACACATTCCAAAAGAAAAGAGAACTAAGTTGGATCCTTTAGGAAAGAAGGGAATATTTGTTGGATATTGTGAGGTCTACAAGGCCTTCATAATCTACATACCAGGTTACCATACTATTGATATCAACAGAGATGTAACCTTTGATGAAGATGCGACACTCAAAAGATAAAGGAAATGTCAGCTTGAAGAAGTATATGAAGAAGAACATGTATCTCCCAGAGTTGCAGAATTTGTGAAGGAAGTTATAGTTATCCCTGATGATGAGATTCCATAAGATCATGATATGATAGAATCTCAAGAACCTCCCCACATGACGATATCTCAAAATAGAAATCCAACTTGGGTGAGACAACTTATTCAAGATGCAGAGAAGTATGGTGCTCCAAAAGGAACCATGAGACGAAGCAAGAAACCTAAGCCATTCTCTAGCTATATGGCATTGATATGTGATCTTGTAGAAAAGGAACCTACTTTATTTGAAGAATTTGTTCAGAAGAAATAATGGATGGATTCCATGACAGAAGAATACTAGCCCATTATAAAGAATGATGTATGGGAAGTAGTTTCCAGACCAAAGAACAAAGATGTGGTATCTTCTAAGTGGATATACAAAATAAAACATGCAACAGACAAAAGTATTGAAAAACATAAGGCAAGATTTGTGGCTCGTGGTTTTTCTCAAAAGGAAGGTATTGACTATGAAGAAACATTTTCTCATGTAGTCATATACACTTCTATCATAACCATCATATATATTGCAGCTAAAATGAAGTGGAAGTTACACCAGATGGATGTGAAAATAACATTCTTAAATGGTGTTATTGAAGAATAAGTGTATATAGAAAAACCACAAGGGTTTGAAGTTGAATATAGAAATACTCATGTCTACAAATTGAAGAAATATTTGTACGGGTTGAAGCAAGGCCTTAGAGCTTGGTATGGAAGAATTGATAGTTTCCTGGAAAGATTACGCTTTACCAAGAGTAAAGTTGATTGTAACCTTTACTTCAAGGTTATGAATGATGAGATATTCATATTGCTACTATATGTGGATGATTCATTCTTGACAAGAGAATAAAATATCATCACAGATTGAAAGAAGAAGCTTGCTATAGAATTTGAGATGAAAGACCTAGGATTGATGCATTATTTATTAGGTATTGAAGTTTGGAAGAGCCCAGAGAAGATGTTCCTTAACCAAGAGAAGTATGCAGTTGAAATAATGAAGATATTTGACATTATGGAATGTAAATCCATGAACACACCCATGGAAAAAAATTTGAAGCTCCTAGTTGATACTTCGTTAGGGTTGGTTGATGCTACTCTATACAAACAGATTATTGGATCATTGATGTATTTAACGAATACCAGGATAGATATATGCTTTGTTGTGAACACCTTGAGTCAATATCTGGTGGATCCCAGACGTGTTCACCTTGTAGTTGCAAAGCATGTGATGAGATACCTCAAGGGTACGTTGGATTATGGTCTTTATTATACTCGGTATCATGACTTCATACTGTATGGTTATACTGATTCAGATTGGGATGGAAGTGCTTCTAACAAGAAGATCACTTTAGGATATTGTTTTAGTCTGGGGTCATCCATGAATTCATGGAAAAGCAAGAAGTAATCTAGTATTTCTCTCAACACGACAGAAGCGGAGTACATTGCAGCATGTTCCTCCAATTGTGAAGCCATATGGATTTGGAAGTTGTTGAAAGGTCTATTCTATCTAGAGATGGAAGCCACCATGATTCTATGTGATAACCAGAGTTGTATAAAAATGATGAAGAACCCAATGTTCCATGATAAGTTGAAGCACATAGAGATATGATATCACTACATTCGTGATATGGTGTAGAGGGGAGCTATAAATCTCCAATATGTTGGCATAGGTTGCAAATGTGTTGACCAAGCCTCTGTCTCATGTGAAGTTTGAGTACTTCCAAGACAAGCTTGGTGTTTTCCGAAGGGAACTCCCTTGAAAGGGGGAGTGATGCTAATGATAATATGGTATCATGACCAACAATGGGTAGCTCCATTAGGATTTTATATCCTATGGGATTGATCATCCCTGGAGAGATCCTGAAGGTCCAGTAAGGACGGTCTGTTAGAGTAATTGTGCATGTATATTCCAATTTTGGTCAATAGTGGTAGCTCTGTTAGGATTTTAGATCCTATGGAATATTATGGTTCCTAGGAAGATACCGAAGGTCCTATAAGGACGGTCTGTCAGAGTACCACAAATGTTGTTTTTGATACACCTACCTCA